>JAUBNQ010000003.1:10499283-10544758 GCA_032353495.1 Ctenopoma kingsleyae
ACACACACACACACACACACACACACACACACACACACACACACACACACACACACACACACACACACACACCCTGAAGGTGCTTTAACACAGGCCAGATGTCTCCTGGAACAGTGTCGGACATGGAAAGTTATCCTCTTCGTTTTCACAAGTAAATATTTTTCACTGGTTGAAAGGTAACTGGAAGCAGACGCTCTGAGTACCAGAAGAGAAACTCTGACATTCTCCTGATGCTTTTCAGGTGCTGAGTTTGAAGAAGACAAGAAGAAAAACACTTTCTCACCTGCCCAATACTCATGATAAAAGAATGAGCCTGAGAGTAAAATGAGGCCACTGTGATCGCTCACCTTACCACCACAGGCTCTGCTCACATAACACTCTTCTTAGTTTCTCAAGTTTTACAAGGATTTTGACACGTCCAGTCCTGTGTGAGTGAACCAAACAACACACTTTAATACATTCATTTTTCATTCCTATTGCATGGAGGGCTTTGAAGAATAATTTTACAATTACAACTTGTATCTCATTTTCATTTGATGTCTTTTGATTGTGTTATTGCATTCGTTTGACACAGGTAGTCAAACCATCGGAGCCGATTTTAGCCGGATTACGTAAACCACTTTGCATCCTCTAACTGGTTTCCAGTTTCCAACTTGACCTGGGACAAGTAGGTTGAACCAGTGGGTCGTCAGATGGCTCTTTACAAAAACAGTGTCACAAGACTGAATTAGCTGCTTAATTTTGTGCTGACTTACTATTAGTTTTAAAATTTTAACTGCTCACTTTCAAGTAGAGATTCAGAAAGAATAAGCTGCGATCCAATGAATATCAGAGATCAATAGGTTCTGTAAAATGATAACGATGATGTTGTCTGGTTAATGATACAAATTATTTTGACAATAAATTCCTTTAGCAGGTTTCTGTGCGATACTGTTCTAATCATTTTTAAAGAAAAAAAAAGAGGCACGAGTACAGAAAGTGGTATAAACTGTGGTTTGGACAGTCTGGGTAATAATTTTACTGATCTTAAAAGCTGCATGACCATCTGCTTCCCTTCTTTTTGGGGAAGTTGTTGGCAAAGTCATTCCTGGACCTCAGCACTAATTTTGTAACCACAGTCTTTTTGGTTATGATGGGAAGGATGGCCAGACTGTGTATAATTGTAAATACCTGTCATTATAGGTCAGATTGAAGTATTGAGAAACAGATACAGTGACTCATGGTGAAGTAGTTGTAGAAACTGACAGCCCCCTGGAGGGAAATCTCCATGTCCCACACAGAACAGGAAGAAAGATATTGTATACTGTATTTGGGATTAATCTGTCCAGATGTACTCCCTATCTCCTGTCCAGCCAAAACAAATCCTCTCATGGGGAGAGCAGGATACTCTGCAAATCTCAGTGTACTTCTCAGTCAGGATATTTCATTCTGGCTCAGTGTCCCTCTCTGTCTTCTCTCTCCCTCGTGCGTGTATTATCTCCTTCTTCCTGTGTCTCTTCCTGCCGTTAGCTTGCTCTGTAAAGGGAATATAGCAAAACTCAGGGGATGTTTACATCAGTGAATGATTGATGAGCTGTAATAAAACAACTTAACATTTAGTCAGCAGAGCAGACATAGATCAAACACATGTATCTCCCTTCGGAGTCAGGGGCATAGTATACTGTTACATTATTAAGGAGACAGTACAGACAAGAATGAAGTAATGGTAACTCATTCTAAGAAGTGTTGTGCTAAGTGTGTAAAGATCATCACCTGCAAAACATCCAGAAATCTTTAAGCTAGGTTGTTTAACTGGTCCTAAAATTGAGACTTAGCTGTAGTCTGTGGACTGCTAATGTAAAGCTATAGAAAAACTGAGGATGATCAAGTTCAATAACTACAGGGAGGTTTTCTGTATTTAAGACATAGTATACATATATACGCTATTACCATTAAAAAAGCTTTTCTGCATTAACTGGACACAATATGAGAGCTCATCTTAACCTAAGTCACAAGTTTAGACAAACAATGTGCTTAAGTTAATAAACACTAGTCAGTTTGTGTAGGTGTTGAACAAACCCATTAAACATTTGTAGTGCTGGTGGAAAATCATTCACAATGCATAGAATCTCCTTTGGCTGCAATAACCTCTTCCAGTAACTTCAGATCAGATCTGGACAATGTCCAGGAGGAATTTTGGATCATCTGTCTTTACAGAATGTACATATTTGTCTGGTGTGATCGACTCTCTGAACTCACTCCAGGGCATAAAGTCCTGGACTCTAACTGTGCCACTCCAAAAGGTGAATTTGATTAAATTTACTTTGATGTTTAGTGACATTGTCCTGCTGCATTATGCAAGTTCTGAGCTTCGGCTAGAGGAGAGCCCCCGTGACATTATCCTTTAAGATAACTTGATGATTAGAACGTCACCACTGGGATGATGTCTTCATGTTGGTATGCTGTGCTCTTTTTAAATCATACATACTGCTGCATGTTCTTCCCAAAGAATTCAACCCTCCAAGTCTGCAGTCTCTAAATCTTTTTTTTGTGAGGTGCTGAACTCCAAGGTTGCTAACTCCCGTTTTTGTTTGTGGCACTATAGGGATTTTGACTGACTTTGATTATTTTTTATGTTATTATTATTTTATTTTTACGTTTGCATTTAAATGCTTGTATTGTCCTTTAAAAAGGTATAGAAGCAGGTGTAAATTTTGGATTAGAAATGGTATAGAATGAATATCACTATAGTGCCTAATATTTAACCTTAGATTTTTATTACATTTCTCATGTAATTAATTCAATATGTTATTTTCCGTATTTCCATTTTGATGCTCTGATGTTTTATTCCATCAGTTTTCTTCATAGTCAGTTGTAATTAACATTGACTCAGTTCATAGTTTCTGCTGACTCTAAAATTATATTTAAACAGATCAGTTAATTTTGATTCAATCAAAATGAACTGTTATAATATCTGTGCCAGGCATATGGTGTTTGTGAAATTAAATGTTGAATGAAATCAATCAGAAGCTTCCACATGTTCAAACGATGCCAAGGATATTAAACAATTTAACTTTGCATTTGTGAAATTATTTCATCCATTCATTGTATTTTGTGGGCAATAACAGCATCATTGGATGATGAGGTGAGAAAAAATATAATATTTATATTTAAATAAAAGTTAGATTACAGTGGATCATTTAATGGTATAAAATGAACCTGATATACAGTATGTGAACAATTTTTTGGTGTTTTATCATTCTCACTTTTCACATGACTTGAGTAGAAACACAGAACTGCTGCATGCATGAGATGAAATGGTGACTTGGCATCACATGATTATGAATTTTGTGGTATAATTTTCTGTAGCACTGACATTTTTCTCAGATCAGTTCCCCTTAATAAATATCTCTAAAATTGTAGTGAAATTTTTTTTCCTTTGACTTAATTAAGTGGTACAAATTAATCACTACCATCATTGTAACAGGGAGTCATTAATTTACCTGACAGTCTGTTTATTTATTTATTTATTTATTTTTATGAAAATGAAACACAGGGTAAACAATATATAAATCCTCTATACATACACATCAAACCTTCAGAATAGGTTACACCTTATACATCCCATCCTAGTCATCATCATTAATATGATGGGGAACAAACAAATGTACCAACAGCAAAATAAAACTAACAAAAAAACACACACACAAAAAAGGAAAACGTGTACAGGTAGGGAGTGATCTATTCTATAAATGCTTTCATTGGTTTAAAAATATGAAATCGGGCCTGCGGTAATAAATGAGTACACCCCCTTTGAAAAGTAAGGGGTTTCTTTGTTAAGTAATGCCCTTTTATAGTCAAAATGCCTGCTTAATGAACAATTAGACTCATGTGGTTATTTTAAGTCAAATTTGATGGTCTAAAATTTAGCTTAGTTCCTAAGCCTTTTAATGGGGTGTATTCGTTTTTGCAACATGGTCCTGAATGAATTTGTTATTTAGATTTTTGTGTGAGCAAATTAACAAATCTTGCTTGCAATCACTAGCCCACATTTGTGGGAGTATTTTGTGTTATAGTATCCCATTGAAAATGTTGATTCTGAAAGGAAACCTAAAGGTTTTCTGACAAATCTGTCGGGGTGCACTCATGGTAAGAGTTTTTTTTAGGCACCACCAGCAGTATACTCAGTATATTAATCTCTTTTCACCCATTCCTGAGGTGTATGCCCAAGGAGTATAATCTTACTTTCTAGGGGTAGTGCATATTGAAAAATATTTTGTAGAGCCTTGTGTATTCGTCTCCAATAGTTTTTAATAACTGGACAATCCCAGAAAATATAATGATTTGCGTTAGAATTTCCACATCTTCTTCAACAAACAGGAGGGCCACCATTGTAATGAGATTTCTAAGATGGTGTGAGAAAGAACCTTATTAGGGCTTTCCAACCGTATTCTTTCCGCTGCTGTGAACTAGTACACTTCCACTGATATCTCCATATTGTTGTCCATTCTTCTTCAGAAGAATGTCCACTCATCTGTTAACACAATGTCACTGGGTGTTCAAAGTTAGTTGAATATAAACACAACAAGAATATCTACTGTAAATACAATCTATAGTCTACATGACAAGGGTGAACCCGACAAATATGGTTTATACAAATTTTAAACAGTGCAGATTATGGTGTGGAAGAGACCCACAAATATTACTGTAAAGGAAACCTGTGTGATGCCAGCGTGGATCCTGTAGTAGTAACTCAGCTGTGGGTGAGCTCAAACAATCTATTGTTCAATGTGACACACTGGCTCTTTAAGGTCAGCGTCTCTGTCCATCTCTCCTGTTATATACAAAACGGCATTCCATGCCTAATAAAGGCTTGCCTTGTCAGAAAAACATTTGTAATGTCACATTTGTCAAGATAAGATATCTCACAGTGAAGGTGGAATGTTTAATTCAAAGGATGTGCATACTTTCCAGTGTTAATATTTCTTTCCACAGACTATTGTCCAAGAGTCTGTGTTTGAACTGAAGAAAGAAAGTAAAATAAAAAGTCTTATTGGCATGCTGCATAGCAGATGCTTTTATTGTTGAAAGAGATGTATTTAGAGCCTATTCAAACGTGTTCATTAGCTATGGAGAAAATAATGATGCTTCTTTGTTTTTAGTCTTACTCTGAAAAGTTTTCAGCTGCAGATTTGTTTGAAGTAAAAGCCAAACGAACAATTTCACACGGCAGTGTAATTCAGCCTTGGAAAACCAAATGCTCCTTATAGTAGTCAGATAATGAATATAATTTTCAGTGATTTTGAAGTTGGGAAGTAAATGGCTGTTGCTTTGAAGTAACCATCCATACACAGTTGCCTTGTGATGTGCTATGATGATTCAGACATGAATGTTTTCACAGACTCTGCAACATGAATATGAATGAAAGGAAAACAGCCTGTTTCGACCTGAAACATGCTTATTAAGGAGAAAAATTCCACCGCTCCCCCACGTAGTGTGTGGTCTGGGGCATTAATCAAACAAAAAAAGGAACATTTTTACATTTCAAATTTGCTGCATAAAAAGCTCCACTGTCTGTGGGTTATGCCTCGTATAGAGCTGGCAGACAAAGGATTGCACTGGGCGAGATGACTCAAGTGACAAACGGTGGTTAGAAATTCATTCAGCTTGGAAACCCATTATTACTGGAAATATGAGAGTATCAGAGCTGCGATACAGCCAATTAAAATGTGAACTTGACTTTCAGTGTAGGAACGGGTTTTATACGAAACATATTTTGCATCATACTGTTGAATGTTGAAAATGTCTGTGACCCTGAGTTGAGATGTGCTCTAGAAAACAATTAGCATACCATGAAAGTAAATGCCATTTATGAAAGTCAAGAAAAGAGCACAATGCACAATGCACAATGCAAACAATCATGAACACCCATACACAAGCGAACATTTATAACCACATCTTCATTACACTGTTACAAGACATATTATTGAATAATGATGGATTTGTGCTGTTGAGTAGGTTCAGTGTCTTTTTACATAATGATTAAGGTGACTTAGATGTGTACAAATGAGAAGGAATTTGTTCCTCAGTTTACAACTATTACAACTATGTAGATGGAAGACATAAACCAACTGTTGTGCAGGTGTTGGTTATCTAAATCCCAAACTTGTGACCTCACTGAATAAGACTTAGATTTAGTTCAGTGATTAAGCAACAGTCACCACAGGTTGTCCGGTAAGAACGAGGAGATTCCAATTCCAGTCCAAAGTTGTTATTTATTTACACACTTATTTACATGCCACTCTTCAGCAATCCAGTAATGTCATTTATATCCTTGTCCACTTGTATTTGAGTTTCTTTAGTTGTCTGTGAACTACGTTCAGTGAAGCTGAAGTGTCTCGTGGACGCACAGCAACAAAGAGTGAATGAATGATCCTGGAGTATAGTCCTTTGAACTGCAGTCTGAAGCGTTGATGACATCGCTCCTCTCGTCTCCTCTTGACTTCTGTGTTGAATGCTCCTGGTGTTATTTATATACAGGTATGGGATGAAACTGATTGGCTGTGGAAGGTGTGAATTGTGGTAGCAATTAAAGTTAATTAAATCTTGATAGTGATGGGAAGTCCGGCTCTTTGCAAAGCTTCAGCTCTTTTGGCTCGGCTCCCTTAGAAGAGCTGGCTCTTAAGGCTCCCAAATGGCTTTAAGTCTCTCTGTCGCTCTGTGTACCTGGCCTGTACAACTATACTGTCTTCAGAGCGTCTGCCCCCTTCCTTATTTAACATAAAGGTATGATCCTAGTCTGTCTTTGAATGTGATTGGCTGCATAGTGTGCCCATCAAAATAAAGTCTCGGCCCTGCCTTCATGGATTCTCAGCAGAGATGAGCAGAGTGGCTAAAGATTTGGCTCTCCCCTACGGGAGTCGGCTCTTTCGGCTCCCAACAAAGCATCGGCTCTTAGAGCCGTCTCGCTCGCAAACGACACATCACTAGTTCTTCAAACTCTCCGTCACATCCTACGCTATGAATTATGCCCGGTGGGCATACTATGTGTTGTGTATAGGTGGGAAACAGTGATTCAGCAATTGAGGGCACCTCGAAACTGTCAAGGTGCATGCGGACATCATGCTCTTCTGAACTTTTCTGATTGCCAGTGCACTTTTGAGGATCATGAGCATCCTGCAGAAGCGGGGGTTTTGATGGAATTTCATATAGTCCTGTGTACAGCCAGGGCATCTCTGATCCAGTGTGTCCTGTGGAAGTGGGAGTTTGGTGGAATACCACATAATCTTTTGTACACCAACAGAAAACTGTTTTTCCTCATAACCAATGTTAGGTTTTATGTCGTGCAAAACAGACAGAACAAACATCAGTGGAAGCTGAGTGCTGCTTTCAAAGCCAGATTCTATAATTACATCGCAAAACCGCCATCGCTCACTGCTGCAGTAATTCTCTCTTGAAGCCACCCATATTTGTTGCCACAGGACAGTAATTATGGACATATGACAATTAAACAGGATGACTTTCCAACAGCATTATACTGGGCAGAGGGGAACCACTGAGCAGATGACTGACTTACATCCTGATTATGGGAGGAGCAGACATCCGTATGTCACCGCATGGGGAAGTGAAGTGACTAACAGGCTGACATATGTATGCTTAGTAACTGTAAGCAATCTTGGTACCAGGCACTGGCTGATGTTTGTGTGGTCAGTAAACACAGGATTCCCATTAGCAGAGGTAATAACAGTTACAGTGGCCGATGGGAAAATTTTCACAGTTTGACACAGATCTGAATTTACCTTGTCCCTTGCTTGGTTTTCACAGCGGCAGTGGAAATTGAAAAAGTGATCTGAAATCAGAATCTGGTTGGTGTTCCCCAGTGGACTCCCTCATGCACCTCCTCCCATTAGCCTTCTGGTAAAATCCGCCTGGCTGTGTCCCTGTCAGTAAACATAGATTTAACAGATTTGCCAGGAAGGCTGATAAGATATTACCCCTTCCTGAGTGCACACACAAATAGAGAGACACTCATACATAGCTCATTGTTTACTTCTGTGCTGACAGGGTTACCTTGTTACTGAAACATCTGTTTCACCATCCTTCATATTTGTCTTTTGACACAGGTGTTCCTCTTTCCTGTTTGCTGTGGTTGAGTCAGGTTTTACTGCAGGTTAAAGTAAATCTCATCCAGAGCAACTATATCATGCAGACATCTAGTCGTTTCTAGTGTTTCTGAGCAATAATCAAAATAGAGCACAATGTTACAGGCTTTTTGGGTTTCATTGTCTCAGTTTAGTTGAACATTTTAGAACCGTCACAGTTACATAATGGTCACCAGAAACTCTCCCCTACCAGACAACCTTAACAGCTTTTATGCCAGATTCGACCAGCAAAATAATGACATCCACCTAAGGACTCCCTGTGGTCCAGATGAGACCCCTCACAGGAAACAGTCCCCTGCATCTTTAAATCATCAATTATACTGCCAGTCCCCAAAAAAGCAAATGCCACTATAATGAATGACTTCAGGCCGCTGAAACTCACTGTAAGGCTGGCAGACCTGGGAGTACCAACACCCACCTGCAACTGGATTTTAGACTTTCTCACAGACAGACCACAGGTGGTGAGGATGGAGAGGAAGGTCTCAGCTGAGCTTACAGTGAGCACGAGGACCCCACAGGGCTGCTGCTTAAGTCCAAAACTCTTTGCACTGTACACACGACTTGCACTCCACCCAGGACAATAATGTTGTTATCAAGTACGCGGATGACACGACTATCCTTGGACTCATCAGAGGGGGTGATGAGTCATCTTACAGGGAACTAGTCCATAAGGTCACCATCTATGGAGATGACAACGATCTCATACTCAACGTAGACAAAACCAAAGAACTTATTATTGACTTTAGGAGACGAGCCCCCCCGCAGCAGCCACTCACCATCAAAGGGACAGTGGTGGAGCGGACAGACAGCCATACGTTCCTGGACCTTCACATCTGTGAGCGTCTCAGCTGGGCACAAAACACTGTTATTACAGTGAAAAGAGCTCAACAGAGACTGCACTTCATCAGGATGCTGAAGAAAGCAGGACTTAAACGCCAGCCCCGCAACCAAGTCTACAGAGGACCCGTTGAAAGTAACATCACCAGTGGTTTCACAGTGTGGTATGTTAATACCACCCTGGCTGAGAGGAAGTCACTGCAGTGGGTCATAAAGACAGGAGAGAGGATCATTGGCACCAGTCTCCCTTCCATATATACTATATACACCCAGTGCTGCCGGAGGAGAGCACAGAACATCCTCAGGGACAAACACCACCCAGCCCATGCCTTGTTCTGATGGGTAGATTCAGGCTACAACCTGAGACACCGCAGACCAGTGAGCATCAGCGCTCACAGGGCTCGCCTCTACAACAGCTTCTTTCCAACCACTGTCAGACACAGGACATTAAAGAGGGAAGGAAGTACCTCACTCCACAAATCACTTAACGTCACAGAAACAGACTCTATTTTTTATTTTCTCTTACACTAACTAGTATGTGCAGTAGAACTCATATCACGAACCTACTAGGTGCACTCTTTCTTTCCGTTTACACACTAAGTGTGCATAACATAATCATTATGGTAAAATATTTCAACAGGTGCAAAAGTTATATCAGTGCAATATCAGTGTCTCAGGGAACTTGTCTATACTATATACATATTTATACTATGTATAATGAAATTACTTGTATACATGTCTGTACAGTGTATTTATTATGCCACTATGTTTACTACTGTCTTCCTATCATACTGTGACCCAGATATACGTACAATAATTCCAATGTGCTTGTACATAATTGTACCTGCGCAAATGGCAAATAAATTCTATTCTATTCTATTCATTTTATTTTGTTTATTTTAATGCATTTACATTTTGCACTGGTCCACATTTTATACACAGTGGAATTTTTTGTCAGATTTGAATTTTACCTTTCACTTTTACCTTTTGTTTGAGACTAAAGCTTGAAGCTTTCACCTGGCAACTTGTGGCTTCCGGAGGTTATAGTTAAGCAGGAATGCAAGCAGACTTAACAGGCTCTTACAAGTAGAGCCAACACCTATTTAGCAAGACATTTCTGAAAACCGAATGACCTTTACAAATGTCCTCAAGAACAACCAGTAGCCTGTCATTGCAGACTATATATAAAACACTATTAAAAAGAGTCTGCACATGTTTCATATCTATGCCCCAGTGTATTTCAGTAAGGTGTTTTTAAAAGGAGTGCCGCAGCTGCTCGTGACCTTTATCCATGTGTTGCTCAACATCAAATAAAACAGAAAATTGTGCAAGCCCTGCAGATTAAAAGCGTATGACATTGGTGAAAAATAAAAAAAAGGAAAAACATGTTAAAAAAAACATTGCAAAGCACAAACCCCCACCCTGCCACCCTTTTCCTCTTTCTTAGAATGTTGCTATTTGCTTTGGGCAAATGGGCTGCAGTTGCACAACAGTGCAGCCACCAGTGCTTTACATCTTCACACACACACACAAACTGCAGTAAACACTGTTTGGAAAAGCTAGCCAGGGCAGTATGCTGCATCACACGATTGTTTTTCCATGCAGTTTAATTTAATAGACCTTCAACGCCTTGTTTTACTGTAGCGAGCACTCTCACACACATCTACCCATGCTTTTATTGAACTGCAGCACAAGGAGAAGTTTCATAAGAAGCATATTTGCTGACCCCCAAAGCTTGCGAAACTGTATTATGGCATCAGTAGTGCTATGTATCTTAACTTTATTTGTATCTTACATCACAGGAATCTCCTCTGTCAGATAGGCTGCTGGTAGCTCTTGTTATTCATCCTGAAATATGCAATCTGGTCCAGATTAGTTCCATTGGGTGGGGCTCCTTGCATCCAGTAGCTTAATGATGGGTGGTCTTCTGTTCTATATGTCATGCCCAGCCAATCTTAATTTCTGCTTCAGGGAAGATAGCCCTCCTGATCCACTGTGGATTACTAAGCAAGAAATGAAAAAAGTGAAGTTGCTTTCACACTGGAAAGTCCAGACTCAAGTCACGAGGCCCACTATGTCTACATATTCCAGATTCCAAATAATGGTTTTATCATAGTTTTGATTTAAATTTAGCTGTGCGGGTATTGCATGATTCTATGAGAAGCACAGAAATAGTAGAAATTAATTTCATTGGAAGTCCCCTGCGGATTCTACTTCTTAGTTTTTTGTATTCACATTTTCACTTGTGTGAACTTAGACTTTCAATTTCACTCATAGTTTTATAGGACTCATTGTAAAGTACTATATGTATATCTAAAAATAAAATTAAAAAGTTGTCATAAGCTCAAACCCCTTCCTCTCTTCACGCACCAGCATGTCCTTGGTAAGAGTAGGCAGTTTCCCTACCTCAGGGTTTGGCCATATGTGAGCAGTCCCTCATGTGAAAGTCAGCCCTGGTGGGACATGTGAGCCCCAGATTGTCACCCCTGGGACTGGGAATCAGGGCTAATGGACTTTAAACCAGACTGCATGACACACATCAGGACACGATGATTGAACTACTGAAGTGCAAAGGACACATTTACAGAGGGATGTGGTCATCTAGTATAACTTCCTGTGTATGAAACTATATATAAGCTAACTGGATTTCAGAAGAATTACAGTCATGATAAAATATTGTAGTTCCCAAAATATATAAATATTGCAGTTAACCACAAGGAGTTCCTCTCAGTTTGTAAATGAGGGGAACCCACACATTTTTGGAAATATACTTGGTGGCTTTCTTGCCAAGGGTTAGAGATCAATACAACTCATATCTGTGTGTTAAATACAATGGTTCAGCCAAGAGATTGTTAGATTAGCATAAAGACTGGAAACAGAGAAAATTGTTAAGCAATCAACAAATTTCTTCATGAAGCATTTTATTATTGTCTACATAATAAAATAACAAATATGATCCTTGATTTTTCTTCACAAGTAAACCATGATGTCACCACCCTGCACACACAGTAATCAACAGTAATCAGTTAAAACACACACAAGCAAACCCATTTCAAACAGTAACCCTCAGCTTTGTTAAATCCTCCAATGATCCTTATTGCCCTGCCTCCCCTCCACTTCCTGCGCTCCTTTCATTCCAGTTAGGCCATGTAAAGACAAATCATTGTGGGGAGGCGACTGCATAAACGGTGGTTAACGCGGTGTTTGATGAGACGTCCAGAGCTGCTCACTGATGGAGACAAGCCAGGGAGAAGGGTTGTGCAATCAATGGACTCGGTTAATTACAATAGATCAAACACAAGCTCCATGGCAACCTCTGCCACATTTTCCAAAACAAAGGCCTGTGAGGCATTCAGTATGTGCAGCTGTGACATGGTGTTACGCATGGCTGACACTGGGACGATTAGCAGGGGTACAATGTTTATTTCTAGTTAAAGGTGCACAGTGGTTGAATACTTTCATTTGTAGAGCAGTTGTTAGCACAGAGGTCATGCTACAGGCTATCATAACTAACAAATACAGTATATAAAATATAGTTTGTAAGATATGTTTTTTTTATTTGTAAATATATAATTTATCTAAATTTTCTTCAACTGTGAGTGGGAATGGTTGCCTCTGTGTACCTCTGCATGTCTACCCTGACATAGACTTGTGACCTGTCCAGGATGTACCGTGCTTTTCACCCAATAACAGCTGGGATTAGCTCCAGCAACCCAGCAAGGCTTTTTAAAATCTAAAAATACATTCACCAGGGTTTAAGGAAACAAGACGTTATCTTCAGTGGTTCTTCATCCAGGCTTTTCCTAGTTACAGTACATTTGTAATATTGACAGGCGACAAAAAGTGACATGAAAGAAGATAAAAGGACAAGAAAGACTAAAAATAGAATGGTAGAATAAATATGTTTGTCTTTGCGTGTGTGTACAGCCTACATGAAAAAAATTGTTTATATGATGATGGTATCCTATATGTTGGGTTGGTCTTCTTACTATCATATATAGATTGCTTGCAGTAAATAATACAGAAGAAAAGAAAAAAACATATATTAAATTGTAATCACAATATCGGTTTGAAAAATTTATTATTTTTTATATAATTCAGCCTTAGTAACAACATAACATTACTGTGTTTGAGTTGTATTAAATACTGTAGTCCGAACATCTCACAGTTATAGAGTCCATTTTCACATTTAAAACCATAAAAGTCCACTGTGGTTTGTGTTTGTTAAAATCTCTTTGTATGAGCACTGCAGTACATTTTAGTTTGGTTTATATTCATAGTTGAACACAGTGTGTACTTTTAAGTGATATATTCACACTCCAAATGGTTTGGGTTGGCTGTGCAACTGCTGGTGCACTAGCTTTTCAAAATGTTTCAAAACACACTTCTGAAGTTATTTATTTCAAACCCCTACTTTCTCGGAACAGTAGCAATGTTATTCATGAGTTCTCAGAGAGAGTCGTGACTGAGATGGACACTCATGCTGTCCGTCTATCAGATAGCAGCAGGCACTGTCAACAGGCCACCAGCGATGGGGTCTGTCTCTTTCAGACACCAGTTCTGTTCTAGTAAACTCACGTTGGCTCTCACATCCAAATCATGAGCCAATCGCAGGAACAAATGTTAAGTGCAAATACAACTCAGCGACTGAGATTCATGCCGTCATAACTAAGTCTCTCTTTCTCTCTCTGACCCCGCTGTGCCCGTGTTTATTTATTCCTTCCTCTCATTCTGTTTTCTCAGCCCATTCCCCCTTCTTCTTCCTGCTTCCCTTCACTCTTCTCTCAAATTAGTGTCAAATTCCCCAGTGTGCTTATTATGTTTGTTTCTAATGCAGTACCTTCCAACTCACAAGTGTCCTATTCTTGGATGCCTTCTGTCAGTTCTCATTCATATGTAAGAGGGCAACTCTCGGACAGTAAAGTAGCTCCATCTGTGTGTGTTTGTCTCTGTGTGTGTGTGTGTGTGTGTCAAGGCAGGTCAGTCATGAGAGCAGAGAGCCTGCATTCCTCTGTGCAGTACTAAATCCTCATGGGATAGACCTCATTAGTGGACTAGCTGTTCCCAGGCTGTCTCATAGCCACTGCTACACTGCGTTAGTGTGTGTGTGTTTGTGTGTGTGTAAAGATGAAAGCATTTGTCTATACAGTATGTCCATGCATTTTATGTTCATGTTCTCTTGTGGCCGGTTGCGAAAGTACCTCTGTTCTTCTCTGTTATTTTGTGATGCTCCAATTATATGCTGTGTTTGTGTTTTTCACAAGACAGGTTAGACTGCTGTAGCTGGCTTCCTGTCTGTGTTTTGACATGTTGTGTGATACTCAATGAGGAAACATGGGGAGGTCAGTAAAGTTTACAAGGACATGAGAGATACTCAAGGGACTAGCTTGCCTGATGGACTCTTCTCAACCTTGGAGAAATCATAAATGCATGCACACACACACACACACACACACACACACACACACAGTCTCTCTTTTCACCACGCTGCTGCTGTCCTGTACTGAAGTGTCCCTCAGAGACACTTAACACATCACTCTGTGACTCTGTGGTTCCAGACATAGATTTGACCCCCCGCTGTTGACCCGAGTTGGGCCTGACAGCTTCTCATGTCACATTCTGTCTTTGGTTTCATTTAATTTTTCAGCCAGAGGAGAGTGAGAAGAGAGAGGGGGTGGGGGGTTGTAAGGCTTTAAGGGGAAACACTGTGTTCTGATTTTTCAAAATGTGGAAGGAGAATGCAGTCTTTGTTATGCAAGAGTAGACAAATCTTTTTTTTCCACTCCTTATGATCCGGCGTGCATGTGCACTTCACACATTCTTGTGAATTATAACTTACCTAGAGACTGTAGCAGCCCCTGACTTCTGTTTGTAGAGACAAAAATATTACATTTTAATATTGTAATATGTGATATACTGTAAGTGCTGGGACTGAAGATATATAAGAGTATTGATTTTCTGTATTTTTGGTGGTGTCAAGATGACCCATGAAAAGACTAAAACCAACATTAAATTCTGTTTACTCACTTAGTATAGAGCTCAAAAACTATTAAAAACACATTAGTGTGTGACACAGAGAGACATGCTTCTCCCTCATAGGAAGAAATATATGACTTTGGTATAAAACAAGACCTCCATAGGCTATTAACGACCATTACTTTTTACAGTAGAGTGAAAGTGATAGTTGCTCTGAGCTTTTGGATAAAAAACATATTAGGTCACATTTTTTGTGAAGAAAAAAATACATCAAATAATCTATAGTGCAGTGGTATCACTCACTAATGTGTTTTTAATAGTTTGTGGACTACGGTGAAGGTATATAGGGATTATGGATTTAGTGTTGTGCAAGTTTACACTGAGCTGAGCTCAAAGTTCAGTTCACAGAGGTTAAAATGGGAACTAGTTCACATGAATTTTGAAATGAGTAACAGTCCCAAAAAAATGAACTAGTTCATGTTCATGACATCCATCATAGAAAATAAAAAAATAAAAAAATTCTGTAGGGGGTTTATGGCTGTCAGTGCTTCCAAAATGCAACTGACCTATGCTCTGTACAGTCCCTGAAAGCCTCACACACATAACGAGTGAACAAAGCATTTGTCACTTACATTCAAGCAGTGTATTAATGTTGTTCACCAGCTGAAAGGCTAACGGATACTTTCAGTTCAACATTCACAGAAAAAAAGAGTGTGTTCATGCACAACACAGATTCACACATCACATTGAGTAGACACAATTCATTTTTGGATTTAGTATTTTTATTGGATTTTTTTATTAACAATAACAAAAAATAGAAAACACAGCCTTATCCTTTAGGTTTAAATATATCTATATCTGTATACAGTCAGATTTGTATATAATAGACTGGAATCATTTTCTAGCATTTGAACACTCAGTGAGCAAAGTCAAGACCTGCAGCCTCAATTCAAGGTGTTTGGCAAAGGTATGGCATTAACCATTTAGTAATTACAGCCATTTTCATACAGACAGTCCCATATCTGGAGGTTCATAAATAATGGAACAAATGGCTGACATGTGGCCAAATGGCCATGTGTGGACTGTTCCCTAGCTATTCCATAACTAATCATCAGATAAAAAGCCTGGAGGTGGTTCAGGTGGTGGCGTGTTTACATTTACATTTGGTAGCTGCTCAGTGAAACTCTCAAGAAGATGTCCAAAGAGGTGTCTATGTAAGTGAAGGAGGCCATCACTGGGGTGAACAAACACAATTAACACATCAGAGAGATACTAAAAACATTGAAAGTGGCCAATTCAACAGTGTGGAACATTCTTAATGAGAAGGAATAAACTGGAAAGTTCAGCAACAGCAAAAGCACTGGAAGCTAAAGTGGATGACAGCAGAATTCTGTCCATGGTTAAGAAGAACCCTTTCACAACATGTAGTCCAGTCAGGTACACTGTTGAGGAGGTAGGTGTGACAAATCAACAGACAATTTATGAATGTAAATACCGACACTACACAACAAGGTGCAAAACACCGGTAAAGCTCAACAACAGAAAGGTCAATTTAAACTAAAAGGTCCTGACCAGTTCTGGAATAAAATTCTTTTGACTGATGAAACCAAGACTAACTTGTACCATCATGTGTCAGATGAGGTGTTATGACATGGGCATGTATGGCTGCCAATGGAACTGGGTCACTGGTGTTTATTGATGACTTGACTACTGAACAAAGTATGAAACTTGAGGATGAATGAGGGTGTATAGTGTATAGGGCTATACCTTCTGCTCAGATTCAGCCAAATGCTGTAAAACTGAAAGGACACTGCTCTATATTTCAGATGGACCGAAAACATACAGTAAAAGCTACTCAGGAGTTTCTCAAGTCAAAGAAATGTGATATTCTTCACTGGCCAAGTCAGTCACCTGATCTCAACCCAACAAAGCACGCTTTTCAGTTACTGAAGACAAGACTGAGGGCAGAAAGACCCACAAACAAGCAAAGACAGCAGCAAAGACCTGAAAAAACATTTCAGCGGAAGAAACTCAGCATTTGGTCATGTCCTTGAGTTCCAGATTTCAGGCAGTCTTTGACTACGAAGGATTTTCATAAAATAATCTGTATGCTTGTAATTATGTTAATTTTATTCCATTATTTATGAACCCCTCAAAATAGGACTATGTGTAGGAGAATGGCTGTAATTCCTAAATGGATGATGCCACACTTTTGTCAAACCCCTTGAATTAAAGCTAAAAGTATTGACTTTCATTTCAAATTCATTGTGGTGGTTTACAGAGGACAGATTCTATCTTCATTACAAACATAGTGCAGTGTAGTGTAGTACAAGAAGTCTAGTACTACGCTATTGCTCAGACTTGGCTTTCAATAATACAGAATAGTCACCATGTGTTCTGATTGTCTGTTTGTCTTTCCACTTCACATTGTCTGCTCTGGACTCACATGAGGATCTGTTACTGAGTGGGCAACAAGCACCAGGTGGCTGCATTCATATCTACTTTTAAATAAATGCACATTTTAAAACAAGTGTAAAGGAAAGAGCAGGTGGCAAAGCAGTTTGAGTTATCCTGCTCCGCAATAATGAATAGCAATAACATAGAGTAATCCCAATGTCCTTCATTTAACAGTAAAATAGCTTACACAACATATCAGTCAATGGTTGCATTAATCTGTGGCCAAAGTTCAGATATTGTTTATGGAGTTAAAGTTCATAAAAATAGTTTGATATTGTAATGGACTGGAGCAGAGATAAGGCTGAAGGGGTTGCAGGTTATAGCTGATACCAGTGCAATGTTACACAAGGAAGTGGTTGGTCAACTGTAAACACACTTGCAGCTCACCTGGCATGGGATGAATTTGGCCAACACACAAACAGCCTCATAATGACCCAGTGATACCAGGCTGCTGGCTGACGAGCGTGTGAGACAGAAAAACAAGGCAGACGCAGACATATAAACACACACAGAGCTGAACGCCAAGGGTAATGTGACAGTGAGCTCCTGTACAGGCCTGAGCCAAGGCCTCTCTCACTGATCACAACACAGCTCTGTCTGATAAGCATCTTGCGCAAGATGGAAGTGTGCGTTCGCACACAGACACATGTATACCACACACTTTCCCATTCCCTTGAAAGTGGATGATTTCGAAATCATTAACAACAGCCATGGGGCGAGATGACTGGCAGGCAGAGTTTGAAGCTAAACCTGGATATCAGGTCCAACACAAAACAGATACAAAAAAACCCCCACAACATTGCATTATACAATCACACAAATCTAACAAATACAGGGAAAATAACACATAATGACTTAAATTCAAGGCACATGCTCTCAACCAGATCCCTCTGATACAGCATGTCTAATGTTAACCTTGTAATCACAGCGTAAGACAACTCTAACTGGATAAATAATACGTTTTTACATGCATGGTTAGGCTTCCACATTTTATTCTCATAAGACTATATACCCATAGATCAAAATCAGTTTGTAGCAAACACACGCTCACATACGAGACTTGTTTTTCACTTCCCTCTTATTCTTTACAAACAGTGATTTATGCTATGTGGGGAAATCCAAGTGACACCTTTATCAGGTATTGGAAAGTAAATAACAAATCACTTCCTGTTTTATCACCATCAGATGACATACTGTAACAAAGCACAGTGGCACAATGTTGACACATACAAATTTACAATATTGTATGCTTGTTTAAAGCGCAGGCCTCTCATGATTTATGTGTGTACCTGTGAACTGGAATGTGGGACAGATACTGTACAATAACTGTTATGGCTTACTGCCCTTGACAAGAGGTGCACTGCCTTTCATGTTGGTGCATAAATCTGAGAAACAGGGGGATGAGGGGTTACTTGGCAAGACATTCAGGAGCAGCTCGAGGTCTCTTTTTGTCCTCCCCAAAAAATGAAATAAACAACATACTTCTTTGAGTATACAGCTGGAACAAGAAATCTGTTGCTGTATTTCTCTTTGTTTGTGTTACTTCCCTATTGTATATATTTTTTATTACTTTGCTATTTTGTGCTTGTTTTGTCATCTAAAACCTCTTGAGTAAGTAGTATGTGTTATTTATTTTCTATCAGTTTAGGTTACAGGTTACAAAAAAGATCAATACAGTTTGCTATTAATTAAAGAAAAAGTAGAGACAAAGTTATGAGTCTGTCGAGTTTGTTTGAGTTTATTATTTGCTTTTAGATAAATGTCCATAAAATAAATAATTTAAACCCCACTATTTATTACTTAATTTAATTTATTATTCTTATTTTTGTAAATCTGTCATTTATGCTGGATTGACCAATGGCATTTCATTTTGAAATGTACCAACTCATATGTCTCTTCTACCTATAACAAGTAATAATTAGTAATCAAATATGATTCGGACAGTTTGGAGTGGATATGGACAGTTTTTCCTAGTGTTTTTTTACTGTTTTCCTTTTGTATGTTTTATTTCCAAGTCTGATTGGTCCAGTCTGAGAGTAGATTGAATCTGAAACATGCAGGTCACAACCACCTCAGTGCAGAATATGTTAGCTGCAACATACAATACATTGCTTGTTGTGCTTCAATCGCAATATTGCTCTGTTAAATTAAGTTTGCTGGGTTCTATCAGTGCAGTGTGCACAGCTTTTGTGAGAACATTCCACATGTGCTGTTATAGAAAGAGACACTTTTGCTCATATGTGCTCACAGTATGTAACCTTGTTTGCTGATGTGAAATCCAGGGAATGTGGCAGAGTTCTGACTTCTTAGAACACACAGCAGGTCTCAGAGGAACCCCAGCGTGTGAGACACACACACACACACACACACACACACACACACACACGCCATGGCAGCGGTGTCAGTGAGTCAGTGTGTGAGTCACACTCCGGCTATGCTGTCTCTTGATTTTATAACAGCCGCCAGCACAGCACTGTATTTAATATTCCACAGACTGTACTGTATGACTCCGTGGCACACATGCACATATATTCACATATGTGTATACTGCATGTCCATAGACATTCAGCATCAAACACATATTTTCTGTAGCAGAATGAATATGCCTTAATAAGATTGCCGATTTATTTGACAAATAACACACTCATGCCTTTTCATTCAAACACACACAGATGCACACTTGTCATTGAAAACGACTGAAGATGAGTCAGAAGGGAGAGGAGGGAATCCTTACCTCTATGTTTCCCAGATGTAGAGGAGACCCAGTCTGCACCACAGAAACACACTTCATTACATTGACCTTCATTGGATCAGTCCTCTATACATTCTAATAGGTGACTGTTTGCAGCTTTAGAAGGAGGAAAATTTGGAAAGATGCATAAAGTGTCACATGAAGACACACATTCAGCGTCTGTGTCAGCTTCTGACATGGAATATTGGAACCCACACCTGTTTCACAGTTTTAAATTGGCAAAGCAGACACAAAACATCTGCTCTTACTAGCACAGATGTGGTGAAGTCCAAGTATGGATCAAAATGACTGAACCATTTTGCAAAGCCTGCATGGATCAGTAAGTTTATATTTGTTGTTTGCAAAAACTCCTGCGGAGGTGGAGGCCAAAATGATCCAGTCTTAAATTTAAGTACTGTGAATGCTCCAAATACATTGCATATCCGGATGTTTTTGTCTTGCAGTTCAAAGCTCAGTTTTGTGGCTTTCAGAATGCAATCAGCCTGCTTCTCTAGAGAGGTAACTGATAAGAGGTGACGCACACACAGACTGCAGCTACCCACAGGTTGAAAAGAACACAATGTCTCCATGTCAAAGCTTCCCAAATTTAACAGTCCAGGTAAGAAAACCTTTAAATACTACCCTCTGGTGGTCAACTAGGGGAACTGTGGCGCAGTGATTGAACAAAAAGGGTTCTCAATACTAACAACTAAACACAGCCTTTGAAATTGTTGTTATATTGGAGTCAGAATGCCAACAGTTGCATTTATATGGAAGACATTTGCAGAGCTATATTTGAAGTAACAATTTAGCAGTTTAGAAGAAAGAAGAAATGTTAAAAGAAGAAAGGAGTTAAAAGAAGACAATCCTGTGGCAAAGGCTTTCAGGCAATGTGAGATCAGTGGCATATGCCTCAGGGGAAAACAAACTGCAAATGAAAGTGGCTGCATGAGGCTGATGTGTGCCACGGGTGTTGGATTTGACAGGAGTGGCAATGAGTCAGAGCCAACGATAAGGACCTGGGGTTGTGACTGACCTCTCTCATCTGTCCTTCTCTTCCCCCATATTCCTTCTTTCTCTTCACATCTGGTTTCTTGTATGGGTATGCCTGCTTGTTTTTTAGCCTTTGTTTTTAACAGTCAATGAGTCATAACCACCTCTAGCCTCCTTTTGTACCTTTGACTCTTGGCTAGCATGAACATTGGTGTTTCTTTTCATTGGTCTTTTCTTTTTTATTCTTTCAGACCCTTTTCTCTCTCTGCTCACCATCGATTCTTTGACTTTGGGTTTATGTGCGATTGGAAAACCTCTCTGACTCACTCACACAAACACACACTTTATAGGTGATGACTCACTACAACACAGGTTATTCAGTTCCACAGTACACCAAAGTCAAACTGGTACGTGAGTGCGTGTTAGTGTGACTGTGTTTGCATTGACATTAACCTTTACATGCATTTAGGTGCTGTTGTGCAGAGGGCTGGTGACACACCACCTACGTAGCTTTCATCTCAGAGTCACTGAGATAATCGGTCTTGCTGTAAGGGAGGTTTTGGTAATCCTTATATTTTGTATATCAAAAAAATGATTATCTTGTTGGTTGCAAAGTGGCTCCGTGACTTTCATTTGTGCATACATCTAAATGTGTGCAGATTGTTTCTTTCTCAAACAGATAATGAACAAACTATTAATATGAAAGTCTTTGTGTGTGCAAGTCCAGGTGCACAAAAGTACTCATCATGACATGGGTAGCTAAAGAAAAATAAATGTGTTGATTGACTCATGCAAAACAAACATAGGAGGCATCAGTCGACACAATGGCTGTGAAAAGTACACACTGTGAGAAAGATGCATGTAAATGGTTTCATAAAGTGGCATATGCATATCTCCAGTCACACACACACAAATATATACATACACACACACAGACAGCGTTGGTGCACAATTTCTCCAGTCCAGCTTCATTTGTACCACTTTTGCATGTCTGTGGAAGAGATGAGTCACTTTCAATGGAAGTTGTCACGTAACTACTGTCACTTAGACTGATTCACACTCCAAACAATTACTAAAATAACAATCAACCTCTCTGCTGCCATTTTTATGCAAAGTGACTGCGGGTACACCATGTGCTTATTATAGACTAGCAATTCACTGGGACAATGCAATACATAGAAACTGATTTTTTTTTATTCATAAAGACAAGTGACCATATAATAAACATTTTGCTACTGTCTGTGATATAAAAATATAACTAAGACAAAAAAAAAGGCAGAAATGTCCTGTAATAAAGAACAACATGTTCTCTGACAAAGCATCACATGACTACAGTATACCACCACTACAATACTGCTCAGGCCACCTGTGTGTGAGGTGATTTTGGCAATGACAGCTTTTCTTTTACAGTAGTATAAACAGTTAAGACATGTTTTAATATCCTTTCTGTTCTATTCAAACACAATTCAAGAGACTTTAATTTTCATTATCTGTGTCATCCTCTTCGTCGTCTTCATCCTCCTCTTCAGATTGATCTTCCTCCTCCTCCTCGTCCTCTTCCTCCTCCTCTCTTCTTGTGTGCCGATTACCAGCTCCTTGTTGCTGTGACAACAAATAAACAGTTACTACACAGCTAAACCAATTAGCAGGTACGGTAGTCATTTAGCAATTGGTACTTTCATGGAATTTGTTTTCCCCTGAACATTTCTCTCTCTCTAGGGTTGTGGTTCAGAGCAGAGACAATACAGGTAGAGATCTGAACACACCCAAAGATGCACTGATACTAACTTTCTCAAGTTACATGTTCCAATAAATCTGGTATAGTTCTATAGAAACATTTGTCCCATGTCCCATCTGAGGAACAAACTTTCTGTTTGCATAATGTTTTACTTTTGTTAGCAGTTTTTATTCAATATGCAAACAGGAGCTGCAATGTACTTTTCTAGCTGTGTATATGACGTGCATTTTTATTTAGGAGTAATGAGCTGAAATCTGCCTCAGTAAGCAACAATCTGGACATCTAGATACTCTTGAAGACACCTTGGAGTCCTTTAGATAGTTATTAAATTATAATCACCATTTAGTGAGAAAGTGACAACAAGCGGCCTAACAACGTAAGAGGAAATTCACAATGTTACTGGCATGCTATGGCATGTGGAAATTCAGAGGGAAAGATGTCTGAGGTGATGCAGTACTGTACATAACCACTGACACAACTGATAAGACTTGTTATCGAGCACCAGTCTCTGCTGGTATGAGGAAAACAACTGGGTTCAAGAAAAGAAGAAGGGTTCTTTTAATTCCATTATTATACTAAAACTCAATGTGGCAATGTCAAAAATAAAAAGCATAACAGAGGTTTAGTGAGAAAAAGATCCACTGGGGAAATGTTAGTTTTGTGTTACTATCTGTATGTTACCTGTAAGGTCCCTGATGTACTCATGAAAGATCCGGTCAGCTCGAGAGAGGTTTTGGAGTTAGCTCGCACTATGTCTAAGCGTGACTGGTAGTCAGGGGGGTGCAGCAAACTCCTGAACACCTGCCAAAGACAGGAGGAGGCGCTATTCTTTTTAACAGAGACACAGGAGAATGTGAGCAATGCCTACATAAACTGATGTGTAATTTTAACATGTGCAGTGAATATTCTACATAGTCGTGAACATGAAGAAGTTACTGTAAAGTGGCATAAACACTGACTGAGCACATACAGTTTAGGGAGGTTAGTCAATGTTTTATCACATATACTGTAAAAAGCATCTAGAGTTTCAGGAGAAAACAGACACACGTATGCACAGGAATATCCAGTAACATCAGAAGGTATGCCTCTGATAGGACAACAAAACTGCCATTTAGACCACACCAAAATTTTCACTGTATAGAAAATAAATTCCACAAGGGCTTTTGATCAGGATTATCTTCATGCCTGTCATTGTGCCTTTTTCAGATGATTCAATCTCCCATGCTTTGTACTATGAGTCACTGAAAACAGCCTTGTCTGGGTGAGGAGTTTCACTTCAATATGAACGGAAGGGTGATGATTCATTGCAAAAACACAGATGAAATGGCGAGGGGTGGAGGAAAAAGTGCATCTGCAGGAGGAACCTCGCTCACTGAATATTACTGATCCTTTAATTTCTCAAGACAGGCTTTATCTGTTAAAATAGTTCGACAAACTTCTCAAGCCAAACTGTAAACAGAAGAAAGTATCTAGCATGACTGTGTGCAGTAGTTACTGAGGATTGCTTATATTATCAGGTAAAGGGTGTGGACTACATGTATGAGCAATGAGTCAATGAGTAATTGGTGCGTAAGACCGTGATAGTTCAGAGCTTTTAAAAATAACCATCAGGTTAATCAAGTGGACAGAAGGGGGTGTATACAAAGACTAATCAGCTTTTAGCTCTAATTATACTGTCATGTTTAAACATACACCCTTTTATTTAGAAAGTTTATCAGTATGACTTGAGTGATTATCTGAGGTCAGTACTTCAATACCTCAATCTACATTTTCCTAAATATAAACATAGTAATACTGACAGGCTAAAAACAACTGGGCAACACAACTGTGGGAAACCCTGAGCACTGCATCAGCCTACCTCGAGGTCCTCCTCCTCGTCCACACTTTGGATGCTCTGGTAGGCCAACGTGTAAACCTCCAGTGCCTTGGCATGGAATGACATCTCCACTGTCATAAACTCACCAAAGATTTTCTATAAAGGCAAAGATGAGGACAACATTTAAGTAGACATTAACCTTTGAGACCAAACAATCACAACTGTCTGGTGGCCACAACACATGGAAAGAGTTCTGAAATGACAAAACAAGAACATTCACAGCAAAAAGAAGATTAAGAGGTGTGGGCAGATGTCAGAAAAAAACCTCAAAATTTCACTGTCTGGTTTCACTTCACCGTCAACCACTGCTTCAACGGACATTCATCACAACTGATGTCACAGTTCAAAATTTGAGGTGGATAGAAAGCTTGGAGCAGCAGACCTTGATGTCCCGGATCTTTTGCTTCTCAAACTCATCTATAGTCTCCTCCAGCTGCCTGGTGGTCCGAGTGGCATCCATAGTGGCTCTCTGGAGCTCACTTTCAGCCTGATGGTAAAAAAACGAAAATACATACTACAGAACATATCAAACTGACATAACTTGTTAAAGTTTTTCAGAAAGGTACCAGTGACTCACAGCATCCCTTCATGGTTGTTGATTTAATTAGAAAGATAGAAAGTGAAAACTTGATATTCAAGCTGCTTTATATTTGATAATATAAGAAACCACCAAAAAACTTTGTAATTGATGTGAAACACCTGAATCAAAGCAAATATGCTAATATGTTCCTTCTACAGGAGGGGAAGGTAGCACTAAATGAGTTTTTATTTATTTTGGCTCATGCAGATATGACATTTTACACCTTAACTACACACAGGAGAAAGCTTCATAAATAATGCTGCTACTACTTTAATTTACTGCATGTGCTATAGGTTTACATGTGTAGAACTGGACTGACAATGACAAACACCTACTTCCTGTAGTGGGTGAATCTGTGACAAATCTGAAACAAGCACTGAAGCATTGAACAGTGCTCAAACCACGACTTAGAACATACTGGATGAATCCTGCTGTTCCCCATTTGAAAGTAAATCTGAAATATGTGTTCAATTTGTTATCATACATCACCAGTGATGAGATGCACAGATTACATGAGACACACCTGAGACTGAAGGACTGGTCAAGGAAACATACATAACAACCTAAAAACATCAGCCTGCTAGTTAATCCCATAAGCAACCTTGTAACTTTGTCAGTTTATTTTCCTGTTCAATCATTAATCATTAATACCAATACCAGAATTGCAGAACAGAAGAGAGAAAAGCCAAGGATACAATGATCTGCCTGTCTGAGGGGTTTCTCTGTCTGGTCCTCTCAAGCTGAGCCATCTGTTTGGCTTCTCTGTCTCTGGCACTCTGGGTTGTCTTCAGATCCTCCTGCATGGATGCACAAGCACACAAGGACAATGTAGTCATTATGACAATTAACACTGATAGTCAGTTATTTTGAATTTGAGTCAGTCATAAGACATGATCTAAAACGAATTTGGTTTAGTAATTTTAGATGGTGTTAAATGAACACGTATTATTTTAGCCTTGACAAAAAATTGAAAAAAGATAACTTCATTGGACCAGATGTAATTACATTTTGGCATGGTCACTCTGTACAACAAATGATCAATCTCAGTCCTTTTCAAAGTGCACATAATCAATAAGGATTTTTTTAAAATAACTAAAATGTCACAAATAAAGAATGAACTTAATATCTTTTATAGCAGTAAGATGATATTGCGGCTGGTGAAACATGATATTGAGCAGTGTGTGGATGGCTCCTGAGGGTTAGGAATATTATCATTAAACCAATGCTGCCCTCGTGTGACTGCAGTGGGTTATGAAAATCATAGTAACTTTAAGTACGATGCAAACTGCCTCCTCTTGCCAACCCGATCATCGGATTGACATAATCAGTACATCCTTGTAGTCCAGAGCACATTTAGTCATAAAATTTGTGCTTCAAAGAAGCTGCCGTCATTTAGTTTAGAGACGTTGTAAGGAGAAGAGTGAGGCGCTAAACTATTTCTCCATCTTTGGGACAATGTTGTCCATTTTCTGTTGAGAGTTTATGTCACTTGCAGCTGCTGGAGAATTTAATATATATATGTATGACTATATTTATAATATCTTAACTTACAAGGATGAGACAGAAAAGTAATCTCAATGCTCTGAGAAATTTCACAAAAGGTTAATGCACAATGTAGTAATACAAACAAATGTTTGGATTATGGACTAGGCTTTGTTGGTGTCAGTAACTCACTTAGAATCAGTGTAGAAGTTAACATGGCAGTAACACTTACCCTTTTGCGTTTCACTACAGCTCCATAGCTTTTTAATGGCTCTATGACTTTGGCCTCAAGTCTTTCCACCTATAAGGCAAACATTTTCCTTTCAGATTCTGTCTAACCCTACAAATGTAGAATGTGCTTTTTAACATAAGTTTCTGAAAAAAACTGAAGTAGTAGTTTTTGTTTTACCTCAGCTTGGCGGTAGTCTTGAATCTTGGCCAGGTGGTCAGCAAACTGCTTCATACCTCTCTTCAGGTTTGGCGTTTCTGTGTCTGCATACAAGCTAATTTCTCGAACTAGGAGATCTGCCTTGTCTCGTAACCTTGCTGTTTTACGAACGTAGGCAGCAAACAGCTGGCACATCTCTCCAAAATGCTTCTCCACGTTGGTGATGTTTTCCTGGATCTTTCTTGTCTGGTTGTCCCTGGAGAGGGTGAAGGACAACATTAATGGCAGTAATCAAATAGCAGTTTACCTGAGTGCATGATGACACACAGGTGAATATTTTTGCGTATTGGAAATTTTAATATTGTTTCTTGTACAATAAGACACATGAGGTTGAGGTTGAGGTTGAACCCCGACTGATGGAGGCAGATGGCCGCCCACCCTGAGCCTGGTTGAATCGAATGTTTTGTTTAACCTATTATTAGTTATCTAACTGTAGTAAAATCTATTTATTATCAGCTAAATATTATTAGTTACGCTTTCAGAAAAGTATTACAGTAACAGTAAACTGTTGAGCATTTATAAGTCCAATTAGCTAGCTGCTTATCGCTGTTGAATTTAAGTCAACACCTCTGAATTTACTAATTTACTAATCATCAACTTCTTAAATGTTTAAATGTTATATTTACAATTTGAGTAAAACGTGCAGCATGATTTAACAGCTAACTAACCAATCGGATTTTGTAGCCTCGGTGCTCATTTGCTGCATTGCTTGGTTTATAACATTACCTCACAGAGCACTAGTTATTCTAAAAATAACATAAACGGATTCCCAAAGTTTGCTGTTCACTGATAACTAGACTTTATAGGTTATATGTTGTTACAAGTTAAACGTTTCGCGTTTCCATCCCGAAGGCTTCATCAGTTGTGACATTAACGGAGCATTTGGTTTTGTCGTGTTTGGACGCCTCTTACCTTGCTCTTGCATCTGGCGTACGACTCATCTTCGCGGAAATGCAGTAAATGAAGTGGATCATAAATCAGTGTACAGCCACTTTGATCAGGATCCAGATTTAACATTAGCTAACTATGCTATCCTTCGAAGGCTAGCACGCCAGTCCGTCGTTTCCATGGAGTCACCGTTTCCGCCGAGTAATGCATTCTGGGAAATTGAGTTGATGTTCACGAGTAGCACTAGTTGCAGTGGCGCTCTTGAGAAGATGAGTCAGCTGTGATCCTCATTTTAGAAATTTGAAGGTGTTTTGTCTGATTACTGAGCTGATCTACACCCTGCAGTGGTTTAGTCCAGTAATCACCTGTGCTCTTCTTCAACCTGCCCTGCCTCAGCTCTCCAGGTGATTGTTGCTGTGAATACCTCAACTTTCTAACCTTTTTCCTACTGACCTTCTGTGCTGACTACTGCCTCTGCCTGATGCTGAACGGCCCTGTAAGTCTCTTTGATTTTTATTGTGGATTTTATGTATCTGGAGTCTGGAGTTTAGACAGTGGACTTTGCTGTGTTTTAGGACTTTCTGAATGAAAAGGATTTTCTTAATTACTGTGAGTAATTGCTGAACTGGTTAAAGCTTTGTTTGATGCTTTGTGGACTTTCACTCACCTCAGGGGCACGCTCCATCCTGAGACTCTGGCCTGCTCCTGGGATGTGCAGATTGCTCCCATAATAGAGTATTACTCTGCTTCATTAATAACCAGCCTTATCTCAGTCTCAGAGGTTGTGGCTGTATCTGATCCCTCTGTCTTTGTCAGGAGCACTGAAGCCGATTGAGCCAGTCCCTCAACACCCATCCTTATACAGTTACATTATTACAATAAATCTCCTAAACCATATCTGTGGTGCTGAGCTTTTCTCGGGTTCCATTATATTACGGATCGCTTACAGTAATCCGTGCTCTGACACCTGTTGATCGTGGCCATCATCAAAACATTTCCCATGCTGTCCCCTGTCCACCACAACATTAAAGGCGCCTGGTGGATTTAATGTTCTGGCTGACGTATTTGACTCATTGATTCTAAAGTTCAGTTCTAGTTTTGGAGAATTTTTAAGGTGTCATACCAAAAAGGAAACAGATAATGCCATTAAATACCTTTTTGTACAAAGAAATGTAAAACATTTTCAGATAGCTGCACTCATCTGTACCATTTCCAACATTTAACTTTTTAATCTCACTGAACAGCAATGACATTAAATTTACTTCCAACCGTTTTCACGCTAATAAAAAAATAATCAATTATAAAATATTTGCCTATTGGATATTTTAACCAAAATATGAAATGCAAAATTTAATTCTACTCTTTCCTGGGAAACACCAAGAGAATATTCCATTGAAACATGCAGATATTTGGCTGCTTTTTGGTTCATATTATTCCCCAAACAGATCAAGGTACATTGCCCACATTGTAACAAAGAGTGCCACAAATAGTCCTTTTCAACAACAGCTTGACTGTTTTAGAACCGGTGCCAAGAGCAGACTTTGTGATCACTGAAATGAATGGAGGCCTCATTGTAATTCCCTCCTCTGTGTTTGGGAATGCATGAATGTCACCAGCTGCCATGTCTGCTCCTCTGTGGAAATTGTCCAAAAACCTTAATTATCACGCTTAATCATCCATGGGATTGAAGCAGGGGAAATCCCACTGTAACAGATTGGCAATGTAAAACACAGTCATTGTATTGAGCTGCGTGCCTGGAATCCCACGGGTACCTGGTTTAAACTCACTGCTACAGCGGACGCTGGTATAGGTATGTTTTTGTTTCTACTGTATCATTCATCTGCTGTGGCTGATAAGTTATTACACTTGTTTTTTTATAATCTAAAGCAAAAAAAAAAAATTCAAAAAGGAAGTCTGGTGGTACATGACTCTCTGTGTATATTCAGGTAATCCCACTTAGGGTTATTCTGATTATAGGGTGATGTTATGTATTACTGGAAAGAAATAGTAAATTACAGTATTTTACAAACTACAACATCTATTTTATTGTGTTCTAAGATCATACATGTGCAAAAAAAGAATGAAATTCTGTTTTAAAATAACTGATTGATAAAACATATGAAACTTCATACAACAACAGTAGTACAAATTTTCTGTCCATTACAAAAGGTTTATGTGAGTCTTTTTCTTTTGTTGTGTAAATGGGTATGAATATGTGTATGGAGGCTGCACATTTTTCTGCTGCACATTTTGTCTCACAGCTTAAATTGTCATGTCTGAATATTTCTGTAGTTTTGTAATTTGCACCATTAGATTACAGTATAAAGTTCCTTACAGCCAAAGCACAGTTTCACAGTTTCTTCAGTGTGATTGCGTTACTCAACCACATGATGGCAGTCCACTTCCGTCCGTCTCATTGCCTAAGCGGTAAAGATGAATTTGCATGGTTACAGGTGGATTTGAAGTTGTTTATAAATTATTCCTAAATGCACACAGAAACCCGACTTGTGTATCTCCTCACTATCTTTATCAGCATATGTTTTCATTATTCAGGACCTTCTGGCAATAACCCAGGACTAGATTCAAAATCCTGAAGTATTATAACAAATATAACAGATGTCTGTCTAGCTGGTGTCCTACAGGATCTCTGTGTTGAAAGAAGCCTGGGGCTGTTGAGTTATTTGCCTTGGCTGTTGGTGAGTTTATTCAGAAGTGGTGGCATCTTTTTAGACTGTGCATCTGACTTTCTTTAAGAACAGATGGTGTTGTTTCCAAACCACCAATTAGCAAGAGGGTATCAACCACTAGCAGCAGCTCTCTCTGCCTCTTCCCTGCTCTCTTGTCTATCTCTTGCTGTCTTTGTCCCAATGTGCCATCTTGTTCCGTCATCAGCTTCTTCTGTTTCGTTCTCTGCCTGAACACCCCCCTGCCCCTCTGCAGCCCTCTATGCCAGAGCAGCAGTATGACACTAGAGAGATATGTGGCCTGCTGAACAGATTGGGAGTGACATATGTCAGACGTGGGGGGACTTAGTGGGGCAATGAAGAATGTGTCCCCCAGCGTGCTTATGTGTGTCTGTGTGTATGTGTTGACTCTTTCCCTTCAGGTGTGAGTCCTGGTGTGAAGACCCCAGACTTTCCTCCCACACAGAGGCACGCATACGGTTGAAGATTCCCTGTTAATGACAAGACAGAGTCTGTGGGAAGCGTGTGTGTCTGTGTGTGTGTTTGTATGTGTTCAGGGACACTGAGGATTATGAACAGTGTGATATCTTGTTTGCCACTTGGTGCATAAAAAGAAGTTACAAGCCAAGAGTCAATATCTCATCATGCTGATTTTGGCTAACCTTGCTCTCCTTCCTCTAACTGCTACATTCCCCGGATTTGGCAGAGGGACACAATGCTGCTCTCTTGCAGAAGTTAACCCTGAAATATCCAGTGGGAAATATATCCATCCTCCTTCTGTGCTTTAAATTCAGTTTTCAGTCTCATAACCTTTAATTACTCTGTAAATTAAGAGTAGTTAAAGGAGAAAATATGCAAATTGATCATAGAAGACATTAGTCCTTTAGGCCTTTACATCCAACCTTAAACCTTATTACAGCAAAGCTGTCAGCTTTGGATGATGCACACTGATGTAGTCACTGTCATAGCCCCATTACCATCACTCCTGATGAATTCTTTATGGAGATGCACATTAGTTTGACATCTCTCATAAACAAGATGTTCTAGATCTGTTCTGCTGGTTTACAGATGGCCATTATAAATGCTCTCTGAATATTTCAGATATGGAATTCAGTGATATTCTCCTTTAACTCCAGCAACCTTGAACAAAAGTCCTCCCTCTGCAGTTAAGCGGGTGCTTGAAGGGCAAGCCAACGAAGACACGGTCCAGTGCTTTTATTGACCCAATGAAAAACCTCTCCGTGTCTCCAGGGGCTTGGAGCTCAGGTTAGGGTCTTTGTTGTCTGCGTTCATTAGTGTCTCCTTCACCATCTCTCTCTCTTTTTTCCCTCTCTGTCTCTCTTACTCTCTCTCCAACACCTCCTTTTCCAACTCTCTCTCTGCTGCTCTTTTCCCCCTGAGGAGCTGGAGAAGAAAATGTCACCAAATCAAATTAGTTGGAGCCTCCAACACTGCCTGTCTGTCTTTGTCTGTCTATTCTACCGAGTGATAGCGTTAGTCATGGAAGTTTTTAGAAGTTTATTTGTGTCCAAACTTTATCTTCCTCAGGTATAATTCTCTATGACTCTAATAGCAATGTGTTTTTCTTATGTTACTACAGTATTATTTCTATCATCAATTTAAGTTGTTTTTTTTTAACTGATCACAATTTGGCATTTTTGAGATGATTTGTTTAGCTTTGCAAAGTAACACTAATTAACCCAGTGTTTGTTGTATCAGTAGAAGAGTAAAAATGACACAGGGAGTTTTGTATCTGACTGTTTTTTAGCTGTTGCCATGAACTTGCCAGTAAACCTCTGTAGCCAGCCAAGAAGTAGTCCTACCATAAAACTATGAGTCTTACTCTTCCTTTTTTGTATTTTAAAATTTCAGACAGAATCAGGCAAGCAGTTACTCCCCATTTCTGGGCATAATGTTAAGGAAAGCTAACCATGGCTGTAACTTGATTCTCAGCAAGCTCCTGGCAAATGTGGGGTTGGGTTAGCTCCTCCACTTCACATGTTGATGTGTCCTTGAGATATACTCTGAACCTGAAGTTGCTCCTGTGTGTATACCTCATTGTAAGTTGCTTTCGATAAAAGCATCTGCCAAATCACTAATGTACGCTGCATGGTTTCTTTAAACATGTCAAATAATAATCATATATCACTTTCTTCATCCTTGAGGAAGGTGACACCTCTGCATTCTGAAAAAACATTGATCTCACTCCTATTTTTTTTTTTTTTTTTTTTTGCAGTGTCACCCCCACCACATAACTTATTCATAGCACATTTCATATTCATAGCCTTCTTTACTTCACTGAGATGCATCAGGCGTAGTGATTTCTGAGTGGGGAATATTGCCAGGCGTCCATCTTTGCAAACAGATGACTTTTATGCATGTTAACCTTGGTCGCAGTAAAAGGCCTCACCATTATTCCTCTTAAACCAAACACTATCTATAAGAGTTCATTGGAGGAAAGCTGGAGCACTTCCAGCACTCCTCACCTACTGGCTGTAAAAGGGTCTAATTGAAAGTGACTTCAGACTACTGAAAAAAATGAAGAAGTCTGTTTAATAGTTTAAAAAGGTAGGGTAGTGTTGTTTGTGTGGTCAGTCTTTCTCTGAATGAGTCTAAATGATGAGCACTGACATAAAAGAGAGAAAACAAAAAAAAGAAACCTACAACAAGAAAACAAGTGAGTGAAAGGAACACACAGAAGTGCATTTCCATGGTGCTCCATCACAGCCAGATGAAAGTGGCCAATGTCCTTCTTCCATCAATATGCAAATGGTAAAAAATGGCCCTTGAGTGCGGGGAGCAGTTCCCTCAAGTGCATTCATTAGCCACTGTTAGCATAATTGATTCCCAGTCCTGCCATAAAACTGGTCACTCCCTGTGCCTCTTCGCTCTGGAGCATCCTCTGGGGACTTCATACGCTAACTTCAATCATAAATCATTAAAGGACACCACTAGCCAATGGACTGTGCCAAGGCCCCAGAGACGTGCAAGCAACAGTTATACTGTCACTGACGTCTAAATCATCAATGTGACATATAAAGGTGCCTACAGGCTGACATATCCTCTACTCCACCTTCCTACCCTCATTTCTTAACTCTGTGTCATAAAAATGTATGTGCCCTATAATTAAGCAACATGTACCTCAGCACAGCATATGTCAGAGACTCAGCTTTTGGATTTATGCCAGAAATGATTTAGGTAATTGGATAATATTTTACTGGAGTGAAACTACTCATTGTTGTGGCATTTTATAAATAACTAGTAGTTTATAGTAATAGTAAAAGTATCAGTTCATGCTAAGTCAATTAATTCATAATGATATACGATTGATTCTAGTTCTTATGTCTCTCATGAAAATTTTGCTTGTGTTTAAAACAGACGTGGTAAAATCTGTGTGGTGTATCTCAGTCATAAGCTACTTTTGTAATTAAATGGTCGTCAGGACTGCAGACTCGTTACTGCAGAAGTCATGATAGGTATTAGCGTCAGTCGTAATTCTCTTTCTAGCATCACCATTCAGAGCAGGTGTGTGGCTTATTAAGGTTTCCATTAGAGAAAGAGAGAGAGTCTGTGTGGTAAAAGACACTTTTCATTCTTTCCATTCAACCTTCTATCCATCAGTCCATCCACCCATCCCTCCTCTTTACAGTCTAATTAAATTCATGAAATTGGGCAGTGAAGGTTCGCAGCATCTCAGAGAGACAGAGAGTGAGGGGAGAAAAATTGCAGCATGCTTGTGATGTATTGCCACCTCACAAAATAAAACATATTCATAAAGAATATTCATTACCTCTACCAGCCATCCCCCAGATGGCCAGAAAATTGGCTTTGTGTTGAGATGTGGATTCAGGCATGCATATTAATGGAAGACAGATGTAAACGCATATTCATATTCTTTGGCTCCTCTTTTTTGTGACAGACAAAATGATAATGCATCCACTTAGGAGAGGGGAAAAGGGTCTGCATCCAGGAAGCAATTCACCTCTAATGTGCTGGTGGGTTATTGGCTTTTTGTCAGACTGGATGTGTGTGTGCATTTGTCTAGCCTGCATTTGTGTGGAATTTGTGGTCCCATCTAAATTTGAAGAGATCTTACTCTACGCAAACACAAACTCACACTACTTGATATGTTACTTAATATTGTTTATGATGACTTGATGTTGAACTGTATTCTACAGGGAAGTGTTTCTTTCCCTCTTTTCCCTCATAAATGGGTTGGACAAAATAATAATGTCAGAATAACAATTAAGCAGCACCAAAATCTGCTGCCTCCAAAATTATTATAATTAACATTACCACCAGCACCACTGTCAAAATTGTTGAGCAACAGCATTTCTTTGCCTTTGTTTGCTATCCTTTCATTTAAATTTATTTATTGATACCCTATTCCTTTTGGGAATGCCGGCAGTCATTACATATATAACGTTCACATTGCTGCCACCAGAGGACAGTAGCACTCTCTCACCCTTTTCCTTTAAAACCAGACCACACATCTCCTCCATCTCACCTGGGATGGCTCTGTAACTTAATCACTGGTGTGCAAATCGTATCGTATACATTGCCAGCTAAGGAGTGCATGCATTGCAGTGAGCATATGTGATGTTGTGGTCTAGATTTTGTTAAGCTTCCTCAGGGCAATCAGATATGACACCCACTAAGTATACTGCTGACATACACTCATAAGCAGTGAAAGAAACATGAACAAGTGATGATAATAATGTAATATTTTGTTTTACTAACTGTATATAAATGTCCTGCAAGTCATCAGTGTTCTGACGAAATCCTCCCTCAGTAAAATTTTAAATGAACCTCTGAAAATGTGTAAAATATATTTCTTATAATCCTAATTTTATTACTATGTAAAATAGTGCTGCCAGTGTTTATACACAATACTTGACCATGATACATAATTAAACCATTTCACTAACACCCGTGACATCAGTACTATAACTAACCCCAGGGCTCATCTTCATATTATAGGCTATATATGTCACAGTGAAATTTGAGGAGGTTTTTAATAGAAATGGCCTCATAAACCTTCATTTCTGTAACAGTGTGCTGCTCAGTTGGAATAAAACCTTCTTTGTGTAAGTGTGTGCCAATATGGGAAATTAAAGCCAGTTAATAAAAAGCAGTGCTAAATCAATGAAAGCCATAAACGTTACAGGGTGATATTAAAATGTGGGGGGTGAGGAGGGCAATAGTGGCATTAACACGCTGGGCATGAATTATCATGTTAATTTAATATCCAGTCTTCAAATGAAGCAGAAAGTCCAATAAAGGTCAATTAAGCAACTAGCCTCCCATCTCCATTTAGAATTTTATGGCCTTGTGTAAATCATGAGGCTGGAGATGGGACCAAGGGCCCCCACTGACTGCTGAGGACCTTTGGAACCCAACGAGTGCACAAGCTTCAAGATCTAAGTTCATGACGTTGCTTAGTTTGGATTCTGTGATCATAGCCTCACCTTGCCCCTAATAACTACTATGAATTATAGATGTTAATCTCGCTGCTGCACAAGAACAAGGTTTACACATCCAGGTCCCATTTTATGCAGCCTAAGTGCAACTAGAAGCAAGGCCAAGTTGTATCCCACATGAAATTTCTACCTCTGGGGATTTTAAAAGCAGGATTTCAGTTCCATCACTGTGTTCTGCAGAGAACGAGATAAGTTCTTACATTTGTGAAAACTGTGGTATGGTCAAACTCTCAGTTTTCTCTAAAATAAATATACATTTATTTCTTATTGCACTCACAAATAAAATATACATCTTCTCTGTTTGTTATTTTATACTCTTGCTAGTCACTTTTATGTATCTGAAGTTTCTAATTTTACCAAGATGAACGTAAAATAAGGACAAATCTAATTCAATCTAATTCTGTCAATAAAATTATATCAGTCAATATTATATTTATGCAAAGTCTATTTATTATACTTTTGAAACATATTTTTATTGAATATACTATTGAAACAAACTGCTTTCATTATCAAAAAGAAGTGAGCCTAGCCTCTACACTTGCAGAAAGAGATCTGATTTAATTACCACTGATCAGGCTTCTATTTCATTTTATATAATAGCTGCAAGTTGTGTTAATCCCAAAGGTTTCTTTATTTCATTCATGTCTCAGTTATGTGGATAAACCTTCTGTGATCCTGCAGGATAGACTTATTGATTAAACCAACGTTATGAGCAGAAAAACCTGATAATGTATCAAACAAATGACCAAGATAATGACAACTCACCTACCTCTTCACTGTAATAAGAGTGGTAAGCGAAGTTTAATATTGATGTCCAATGACATGATGGTGAATGAACAGTCAAAAGAATGATGAATAATTCCTGTGTAAGCACAATATCTATCGACCACTTATTGACCTTCTCAAGTTAGACTGCTGCATTGACGTGGCTTTATGCAGATTCATAGTCTTATGAATAAATCATATTGAGCTAGTTAGAACTAGTCTTTCAAGGTCCACAGTTAATAAACAAAAGAAGGCACTGTGCTGTTTGTGTGACCTGAAACACAATACTGTTTTAATTGCCTCTGTAGGCTGACAACACATGGACAAAAACCCATCTGAACAAATGAACTTCTCATACTATTCTAACTTCATTATTATTTCAACATCCAGTGTGACATCTTTTTATTATTATTTTTAAGTTGCATATATTATATTCTGTTTTTGAGGTGTGTATGATTCTTTGTTTACAGTGTTCAGATTTGTTTTTTAAGTAAAATCGGGTAACATACCCATTATAGGGTCAAATATAGATAATTAATCCTGAAGTTGAGTTACCATGATATTAGAGCTAAAATTTGTCAGTTGGCAAAATTAATGAGCAACCACTGTGAAAACCAATTAAACAGTAACAGTAAAACACATTTAATTGATCATTAAAATATTCCTTTTTTGCAGCCCTACTTAAATTTTGCACATATATAAAGACATTTGTGTGTGTTTAAAATCTCAAATAAATCAAAATTCCAAATATCACCAAAAAGAGGATATACTGTATAGATATGATTCATAATATAGTATGAAACTCTGAATGTACATTCTAACAGTTGAGAATAGGTATCAATTTCTTATTGAATTTCTTCAACTTGGTGCCCATTCTTGATAATGAAAAGATTCAAGTGCAATTCAAGAAAGTTGTATTAATGCAAATGTTTTTGGGCCAAGCTAAAGTACAAAAAACACTGCTAATGCCCACACAACACTCCCACTGCTCATGAAACAGCAGTTGGAAAGCACACATGGCTTTTGCATATTTAAATGCACTTTCTGTCTACGTAACATCCCCATACAAAATGCATAATGTGGAACAATTCAGTAAAATATCGTAGTGGAAAGTGAGCTCCTTGCTTCGTTCCACATGCTATGCATCTGGATAGTGTCTGGGCATTATATGAGTGAATGGGTTAGTGACCCAGATTGTCTAATGGGATTTTAGGTAGCTAGAAAAACAGAATTGCTTTTTTCAAGTGACAGATGTTCTTTTTTGATAAAACCAGTACGACAGTGATATAAAAGACATGCAGAAAAAAACTGAACATATGCATTAGTTTGGGCTTTTCAGATTTATTAAGGTTGACACTATAACATTTATGATGTACTTATCACTCCTCACTGAATAGTTAAAATAAAAAAAAATGTTATTTTCTTAGTGTGTTTCTGTCAAAATAGATTTAGGTTTTTGTTTATGAGAAAAAAATAAAATATCAGATATTCCAGGATGCCCTGAGAACACAGTCTGTGCTGCCTGAACATGTCTATGAAGCCACGCTGTGCTGAAGGCAATCTGTCTCCCCCACCCATAACGACCATCTGTCATTAGTGTAGATCAATGGCGATGATAGATGGAGAATACTCACTGTGCTGACAGAAGCAATGAGACAGAAGTCCAGGAATGACCATGGTTACGGTGCGTGGTCCTGACCCAGCGGGCAAAAGCCCTGATGTTAATTTGTATCTGTGCTGAGGTTGGACTGATATGAGTTTGGACTGTCAAGAAAGCTACAGACTGGCTTTTGAACATTCAAATCAATTTTAGTCAGTTTTGTGAGTGTTGCATATGTTTGGAGCACTCACCCACATGTCTTTACTCCTGTGCCAGAAGTGTTATAAATTCTCCCTGAGTAATCCATTTTCCTAAGCACTTGGTGGGTTATTCAAAGCATGTCATATGGAGTTGATGTAAAACAAGGCAATAAAACAGGCAGAGAATGGACTGTGCCACGTCTGCCTCTACATGTCTCAAAGCTTGACATCCCAACAACCAGCACAAACCAGTTTGGATCAACTGGGTAAAATCGAGAGGACTGGACATGATTTGATAAAGCCCATTTCACACATGCTGAAAGAGATATGACAACACTGAATGATTTTTAACCCAAGTGACTGTTAACACAGTGCAATAGACATAATGAAGGGCTTTTCTTTTGAAAAAATTCAATTCTGAGGTGAAGGAGGCTCCTCTGGGATTTATTTCCCATCTGCATTCCTTCATTCTCATGTATAAATTGGGTTTCTTTACTTTTACTCCTGTGTATGAAGCTATGACTTAATCAGAATTCTTTGTTTTGATATTTGATGTGCAAGGGTGAACAAATTGAATAATCCCAAAAAATATATAAACATGCTACCTGATTATTTTAATAAGAAAAGTCAGGGAACCCACACAGTCACCTGGACTAGTTCACATATAGACACACACGCACACATACATATGCACTTTCCTCTCTTATGTAGCCGGGCAGTGGGGATTGCTTTGGAAAAACAGCACCTGCTCCTCCATTTGAAAACTATTTAGGGAGGCATCAAACTCCATCAGGGCAGGTCTGATTGCGGTCGCCTCTTCACAGTCCCCCAATCACTCAGTGAGTCAATTAGCCCCCCGCCCCTACGCACACACTCGCACTCGCACAGACACACACACAAATACAGCATGCACAACAGACTCCCATTTCCTTCTGTCCGCTGTGGGTTCCGCCAGGGAATGAGAGTCCATCGGCGGCCTCCCAGCAACACCTGAGACCCCCCACCACCCGTCCCCAGCTCTGCCTCCCTCCACCCGCAGTCAGCTAATAGTGGTGCTCCAAGGGCACCTGAAACACAATGGCATTCAATTCACCCCCATTGTACCCCTTTTACCAAGGCTCATAGCACTGACTCACCAGCTATTTAGCAGATGATAGGAAAAGAAAAGGAGTGGAGGAGAGTGAGGGAAAGTAGGAAATGAGTGATGCAACAACAGGGGTGATGGCGTCCGCTCACCTCTGCAATCATTTACCTTGTTCAATGGAGGCGAATTTGATTTCGCCATCTCTGTGCATGTGTTGGTGTCGGTCTTCACATAGTGTGTTTATGTGGTTGCAGGCATGTTTCTTTTTGCATCCTCTTTCACCTGTGTATGTGTGGAGTCTCCATTCCGTCAGCTCTTTGGGTTAGCAGGCGGTGCTCTCTCACAATCGCTTATTTATTCAGGGCCTTTTGAAATAATCGAGTTGACACATCTGTCAGATGGTGAGAGGAGGAATGCTAAAAGGTCACCGGGCGAGGTACCAGCTGCTCCCGCACCAAACCTGTCCTGCCTCCAAATAGCACAGTCATTACACCACAACAGATGGGACTCCTGCCTTTCATTTCTGCCTCACTCGCACTTGCACACGTACATGAGCATGCACACAAGAGTGTTCACACAAATGTGGCAAGCACCCATCACACTTATCCACACGTACACACAGAGGTGCAGTCACACCAGACACTTGTCACAGACGAGACAGTCAGGCAGAGACATGTACTGTACACATCTGCAGACACATACTCAAATACACACACATTTATTCCCTCCCTTTGTCACTGTCTGTCTTGCTCTTACCTGCACACTCTGTACTCTTCTTTCTCTCCAGGTCTGATTTCCATGTACAAGGTCAGTATCAGCCGTCTACAGGGAACATCACTCTCTCATACCCAGAGCACGACAAAAGGACAAACACGGTCATACAAAGGACAAAAGGCGGAGGAGACATTCTCTGTGCAGTCTGACTCTTCATTTATCATTCAACTACCTTTATTTTATCTCTGAGCTATTGTTTAATGATATCAGTCTCAGAGGCAGAATAGACCCTTTGGCCAATGGGAAAGTGATGTATAATTCACATCCAGTGAGATGTGATACAACGGAATCTTTAACGGACCACCTTTACTGGATGGAAAAAATGCTAGGTATTGTGAAACCCAAAGAAAAGCCTCAGGCTTTGCTGCAAGTAATGCTTTTGATGGAGCTATGTAGATTCAACTTTACTTGGATTGGAGAGGTTTTTCTGATGACTGCATAAAAATCAATTTCCTCCCCCTAGCAGTGGATGCATATGGCAACCTTAATCACCTTATAAGAAAACCAAACTACTTCAGACATGTTGCTTCAAGTACACTTCAAAGATCATTGCTTACCCAATCCAGCTGTCACTGATTTCTCCATGTGCACATCATGAGACCCTCTTGTGGACTTGGATACTGTGTGCTCTTTCATGTTCACGTTAGATACAAGAGAGGGTCTTTGTCATGCTTTGCAAAGAGTGTATTGCATTAAAATATGTAATTGTTCCACAGCAAACCCTGTAGTCATTTGTTGTATTTGCCAGTTTGCCTATTGTTCCAGATAATGAGCTTGTAGGAATGGCTGCGCAGGAGAAAGCAGGGCTAGGAAAGAGTACGTTTGCTGCATAGCTTGCTGTATGCAAATGTGTTCACGCCATGAGTTACCGTAGCAAAGTCCTGTACAGTTCATTAGTAATTAATGGTTATGCTATGTTTAGTATACAAAAACAGCACCAAAGGAACATTAAGGATAGGTCTGTATTGCTTTGTTAGGTCACACATGAGACTGAAACATATTATGTGTTTAATTCAGTTTTTATATGAGATTACTATACAGTATTGCAATGCATGCTATGCATTTCCCTTGACAATAAATAGAAAGAATATTATAGCAATCAACAATGTGTGGGCAGCTACAGACCAGCAATGACCAGCAAGATGCATTAAAAGAGTAATAATGCATATATCTTGTAAATGCACAGTTAGAATATAGCGACTAATTTTCACATTCTACTCTGTAGGGAATATTATTCAGTGTCTACTACAGTACATCAGGTAGAAGCATTACAATTCCATGTCTGCTCTGTTTGTGCACACTTTGGTGATGTAAAACACTGAGATCTCTCAGGGTGGACATTACAGCTACTTTGTTGTTAACAGGATTCATGCATATTTTATTAGTGACATTTATGAGGCTATGCAGAAAATGGAAGTACCAGGTATGCAAAGAAATTTCTGCTTTACTCCAACACAAGTGGCATCAGCAACATTATAGGAAAACAATGAAATTGTACTGTTGGTCATGACAAGTGTATCTTTACACCTATATTTCCTTATAGTTTTAATCGTGCTCCATTAAACAAGCTATTAAACATCCACAGCCAGTAGGCACAAATGAAAATCTCAATCTCAGATACAAACCTTGTGTCATTTGTAGCTAAATCACCTCTAACAAACAACGACAGACATGCTATCATCCATGATGTCACCCCCTACTCACGTTATCATCTCTGAGACTCTCATCAGTTGTTTGTGTCACTGCAAAGTTCATTTGTCACGCCCATATGTGACCCATTAACATAACTATCACAAACAGTCATGTTGGGAGACTTCACAGCACACTCACTGATGCCTTTGAGCTCTTCTCTGTCTGTACACACCAAGCTGCACATGTCAACATCACGACTATGTGTGTGTGAAGCAGCTGGAATAATAATCAAACATGATTTGACAGATGACAGTGTGATGCTGTGTCCTAGTGTGTATGTTATATGTGTGTACTCTATTTGCTCTAGTAACCTTAAGGGCAGCTGTCATTATTAATAACAATTAATCTTACAATCCATGTATTAAAAATTCAGTTTCCCTCTTTCATGGTCGTGCATGTGTATAGTACATTTACATATGTGTAAACTGATGGGATTGACATCACCTTCACTCCCTCTCAGTATGCACCTTCTCAATTTAGTGCCTCCAAACTCCCTTTGGCTCAGGCTCCCCTAAGCACAGTAAGCATAAAGCAGCCGATTTACTTTATGACTCCTGTGCTCCAGACCATTAGTAGATTTACTGTCATTTTTATGTATTAGCTAGTACTGAAATGTGGTGGGTGATGACGGACAGGCAGCTGGTCACGGAGGGAGAAAAGTGCTTCGCTGGCAGCTTTAATGGAACCAACAGAACAGTAAACGGGATTCAATTAAAACTTGTTCCTTTGTAGGGTTTCACCACAGTGGATGGAGCTATATGACTACATTAAAGACTATTTCAAGGATGATGGATTCTTTAAATTAGAGTGTAAATGACTACACTTGTGCAATTTTGCATCCCTGATTAAATTGGAGGAGAGAGTCACTTAACCTATCTAATATATGTAAATCCTTTAGCACTCTTAAAAGACATTAACATGCAGCCTTCTGCTTTTATTTCACCTTATGCTCCAAGATTGCAAAGTAATATAATTCCATGTTGTCTGACACTATCCATTTAGTTGAATATACACTTTTTCCTAAAATTCAACCTGACATATTGGAAACTTTGGACAGGAAAACCATTTACTCAAAAGTATGGTTGGTTTAGTCCTCTTTCCAACTCCTCCCTATGCCTCCTCCTCCTTCCAAGTGCTCCACCAGTGTATCAGTGAGCTTTAAAGGATTACATTTTGGGAAATACACTTGTTTACTTTCTTGCAGAGAGTTGGATGGCAAGATTGATATCACTCTGACATTTGTATGGTAAATACAGAAGAAGCTAGCAGCTGGTTATCTTAGCTTAAAGACAGGAAAAGGATAAATAGCTAGCCTGTCTGAAAGAAACAAAATTCTTCTACTATCACCCAAGCTCACCATTTAATACATTATAACTTATTTGTTTAACCTGTACAAAAACCAAAGTGTAAAACTTACAATTTGCCAGTTGCCAGTGGAGAAAATTCCAACCAATGTTTGGGTCCACAATAATATGTCACCACATCACCAACATCTGGTGCCTCAAGTCTTTTGCACAGGACTGAAGATGAATGACCCTGCCATTGTCATTTTGAAATTTTTTTTAATGATCCTTTCACTTGCATTACAAAGAATCATTACAAAGAATTACTTTTTGTATTTTGAAGATAATCATCTTTTCTGTGTTTTTTGTCTTAGACTAAATTGTAGCCTAATTATTTATGTACTTAAGTTGATTAAAACTCACTGTTGAACTCTACAACTAGGCCATTAGAACTTGAGAATCTTGTTACTACTGAGTCTTGGTCTGTTCAGCTGACAGTTATTAAAAGCATGGTGCCTTCAACCACGAGTGCTGATCACAACAATTTAAAGTTTATTTGCTGCAGCCTGTCACCATTTGGGCTGCATGAAGTTTCTTCATCATTTAGACATGAATGTCCTTCAGACATGCAAAGTGTCTTGTAATCTCCACTCTTGCCTATTTGATTTGTCTCCCATCAACAAGACCTTTTTTCTGTTGTATGCTCTTTATCATTGTCTCTCGTGAGTCTCACTCTTGCTGTGCTATTCCTTTTTTCCTCCTGTCTTTGTTGGAGTCAAGACTTCGGCAATAATCCTCGCTAATAGCAGATGACAGCTCCACATAACTTCTGACATTAGCTTTTAGCCATCATGTTTTTACAACCCTGGTGTTGACGGCAGATTTGTCGATTGACAACGGCGGCAGTCTCTTTTGCTTTCCATCTGTCCCTCTCTCTCCTAATGTCTTTGTGATCAGTGAGATCTGGGGCCCCCATAACACTCTTTATTACAGTATGGGCCATGGTGTTCCATCACTTTCTGCTTCCTGACACACACACACACATTCATGAGTGAACACACACCCACATTCACGCTTGTCCCTACAGGGCCTCTGATTGATGGCAGTTTCAAAGTATGGTGCCATAAAGAGAGAGAGTGAGAGGTGAAAGGCAAATAGACACGTCTCGAAACTCCACTTTATCCTATTCCAATCCTGCGTCTTATGTCCTACATATACTTTAGATAATACCATGAGACATTATATTGTTGTTTGTTAAAGATGTACTTAAAGGTTTGTTCTTGACCTTGGAAAAATACTTGGACAAAAATGCTAAATCAAATTTTACTTACTAGTTCTCTTCCAGAGCTACAATATCAACAGACTGATCTATAACGATCAAACTCCATCATTAAAACTCCATCCATTAAAAAGAATATGACTCTACTCTCAAAGGTCTTGAGAAGAATCTAATAAGTGCACACTGAGTTATGATTTTTTGTCAAATTACAGTAGTTAGCGTTAAGATATTTGTAAAATTTGCATTTGGACACTGAGACTAAAGTTCTCTTTGACTGGTCTGTTTTCATCTCGGTCTTTATTAAGTTAAACTACAATAATAAAAACCAATAAAATGACTGACTATAGATTATGAATGCGTGGTCTGTTATTTCAATGAGACGTTAGTATACAGTGGAAATACATATACAGTTGAAAATTAAAGATATTACTATAGAGGTTTAACTACTGTATTTGTGGGTAAAGTACTATTTTTGCAAGAAGTCAAG
>JAUBNQ010000003.1:10544858-10560191 GCA_032353495.1 Ctenopoma kingsleyae
TTGAAAATTAAAGATATTACTATAGAGGTTTAACTACTGTATTTGTGGGTAAAGTACTATTTTTGCAAGAAGTCAAGTTTCTTAATGCACCATTAAAAGTAGTGCATGCCAGTTTCATAAAACTGACTGCGTTTAGCCATGGCAGTATGTGAAAGAAAATATCTGAATCATCTGTAAACTTGAATTAGTTGAATAATTGCAGGAATAACTTTCTGGTACATGTAGAGTACGTTTAGTGATCCTGACTCTGAGTGGTGCATTTAGAGCTGTCAGTGAAGCTCCTACAGGGGGATGAGGCATGGGGAAGGAGTCTAGAGGTTGACATAGGGGCGTAGGGTGGTAGCCATATGGCTGCTGACAAGAAGGGGCAAAGCTGACAGGGCCGAGGGAACGAAGATGGCAGGCAGGAGGGAAGAAGAAATCACACTGGAAGGACAACATGCTCCCCTTCTGCCAAGGTGGAAAGCAGCAGCAACCTGTGTGTTTTACTGTGTGTGCCACTGACTGATAATGTGGCTGATTGAATCCAGCGTACAAGGCTGTGTCTTGACAGCACTGATGCTACAAGTCTGGACAGGCCCTGGAGTGTATGACTGACTGAGAGACACATAGAGCGACAGAAGCATTTCTATCTGTGCTCTGTGTATCTGTGTGTGTGCGTGTGTGGCCAAGCGTGGGTGTCAGCCAGTAAGCCAGCTTTGGTCTTCCATGTGCCTGAGGAGCCTCTCTACCAGCTGCATAAGCCAGGTGCTCGGTTGTGCCCTCACACCCCCTGGCCCTCCCATTAAAGCTGCCCTCCAGGCACGCTCAGTCAACTGCCACTTGCTACCAGATCAATATTAGCTCACACTGAGGACAACATGTCATTCCACCACTGAGAGGTCAGACAACCCATTGTTAGGCAACATCAGGTACAAACTGTACTGAGAGACAATTCTGTATCATAGTGTTCAGTATTTCTTTGCTGCACATGAGACATGTATACTGATAAATTTAGCAAAATGATAAATAAAATACATGTCATACTGAAATTTATCAGTACTTTACCTGTTCTGCTGTATGTATCAAAGTAAGAGTTTGAAGTTTGTGAATTGCTTCACTTGCTTCCAGTCTTTGACAGAAAGAGGTTGTTAACAGTTCTCTCTCTGATGACTCTCTCTCTTTCTTTAACAATCCTCTCTCTGAGAACGACATTCTCGCCATTTTGTGTATAATAGTCCTTTATTATCTGGCAAAATGTAGCATCATGTCAGTGCTTCACACAGGTGCAGAGACTGACAAGGATGTAAGTGCTGCATTTGAATATATTGATAAGTAACCAACACAGCCACATATGCATTTTCCATAACAATAACCATACCATCTTATTGAGAATGTATTGGCTGCAGAAACACTTTTGCTGACAAAGATCTAAGGACACAGATGAGCTGAATGCTGAATGTGCACATTACCACTGCTTGCCTTTTGTATGTCAATGGCAATTCCAGCACCAAGATTGTATTTTATTTCTGTTTAAGTAGTGGCACAAAAATGATAAGTAGGTAATGACTTCTAATTAGCGATGTCCCAAAAACATATCAACAATATTCCATAATGTTTCTGAACATCTGCATGATGCTGAGCGTTTCATCAGTGCACATTGAATGATGGCCTGTTTTAATGTGGCATCAAATTCTTAATAGCTGCTTTGTACCTTTTCACGTGCGGGTTCACTTTAGAGGCATCTAATTCAAAACAGGGATTCTCAATTATGCAATGTGCCATTTACATATGCGAATTAGGATCATATTAATTATCTTGAAATTGGGTAATTAGCCAATCTCAATTAAGGCATTGTTCATTACACTAAATGCACAGGAAAGGTGTCTGAAGTTTTCCCCCACGCCTTTATTCATTTGTGTGTGTGTGCACATGTGTGTATGTGAGAACTGGGCCGCCTGCCACATCTGAATCAAGCCTCGGTGGTGTATTTAATAATTTAAGCATCCCAGCTCATACAAGAGATGCACCCACAGCTTTCATCGTTACCAAGCATATGGTTCTGTAATGAGCCTGCTTGCTTGTAAAATAGTAATGCCAGTACAGAGCAGAATAGAGGAGACAACAGCCAGCTTTTTTCTCTTTTTAGCCACTCAAGCTGGCTACGGTGCCAGCGGTGGCCAATGCATTATACAAGCTTGTTTGGGTTTCCATGTTGATGCTGGGAAGGCCAATTTGCACTTAGCCATGAAAGGAAATGGATAAAAAAGAAAACACTGGAAGAAGTAATGGCAGCAACGGAAGATGTTGAAAGCATCTTTCTCTACCCAAAACAAACTGTTTACCTCAGAGAGAGCAGATTTAAATACTTTTCTAAACTGACTCATAGTTGCGTGCACAGCCAAAGCAAACATATTATCACACTGGTGACCTGTTTGACATCTTTTGTATGGTGCATAAATACGCTTACTGAAACGGCATGATGCTTTGATTACAGTTAGACTGAACTGTCTAAAGGGAAACAAATTGGAGACGCTATAAGTGTGTAATTCTGTTGTCACTGTGCATTTGTTTGTGACTTTTGTGTTCTTAAAAGCATTGTTATGGGTGCCATGTACCCAGAAGCACATCAGGGTTCTGGAAGTGTTCACCTCCTGGTACAGAGCCTGAGGCATTTTGGGACATGCTATTCCAGCTGTTCCAGTCTTCTTCTCCTTCTCTCCTAATGTTCAAATAAGCTATAGTGTTTGTGTGTGTGTGTGTGTGTGTCTGTGCATGTGTGTCTGTGCATGTGCGTGCCTACATGTGCTTGTGCAAAGTATAGTATAGTATTGTGCAAGTATACTGTATGTGTGTACTGTACTGTATGTATATGTTTAAGTGTCACACTGCAGGGGAGATCATTTTCATGGTGCTGAGGACATATGATGAATGATGTTTTGCCCTTGAACTGTTTCTGAATAGTAAATTTCCCCTCTATCAGCTTGTGATGGAAACTCCTCATTCAGTGGTTCTGAATAACACATGCATGCAAGGTCAAAAGCTTAAACATAATAACCTCAAATTCCCTTACAAATATTTATAAATGACAACAAAATAACTTAAGAATAAGGAGCAATGAGGGACTCTCAAGGCTTTTATTAAATCACAATTTCTCATCCTTTTATCTGACCATCATACACATATTTAAATTAAAGCTATGTTGTGGGCACATTGGAAATGTGAGAAGTGGACTCAGCCCTGCAAATATAGCGCATAAATCACTTCAGATCATGATGTAGCATGTACAGAGGAGTAGAAATATGTTTTCCTTTTTGGCACTTTCATTCTTAATTTTGCCCCACAGTCACAGGAAAACTGGAGCTACCCTAGTGAATACTTTGTACCAGGTCCAAGTGCCCCACTTGTCAGTCCAAGTGTCCCTCTGATCAGCCAGAGTGCCCTTTTGGTTGTCTCCGATGCCCACGTGTTTAGTTCAAGTGTCCCTCTGGTGGCTCCCCTTAGGGCAAAAATAAATCCTGTGCATAGAAGAGGTGTGCCTTTTACAATTTCCACTCTGCCATTTGAAAAGCTTTTGTATGACACTCTGTGAGCTAACAGCAATGCTGGTAATCTTTTAGTAGCTTTTATTTCCAAATAGTCACAGCTGATATCTCTTGAGTCATAAAAAAGCAATACTGGTAAATCAGTGGCAACTACATTAAAAGGCCAATTTATTGCTCTATGTTATCTATATTAACCTTTACTGCTACATCAACAATAGCTGCAACAATTTTGTAGATTTTAATTTCTGAATAAAAAGTCACATTGGCAAGTGAGTGCAGTGCTGCTGCACACTTGTTAAATGTCTATCACAATACCTCAATAACCAACTGTCAGTGACACTCAGTAGGTTGTGGATCAACTGAGGCAAAAAACAGCGTCTTCATGGTTGATTTGATTTCTCCCTTCCACACTAGGGGGAGCTGTGGTATACCATTAGAGGCCTCCCATCATATTTTGGCTGTGTAATGAATGCCAATGAAATGCCAGAGAATCTTTGAACATAACATAACATAGTATAGCATAGCATGTACTCTTTACTGCACATTTTAAGTAGATGAGATGCACTTTTGATCATAAATATTCAATATTCTGTGTTTGTCTTACAAAATAAAGACCTTTCTGAAGGACACAGTATAAATGAATGTGAGGTCTCGGTGGTGTGTTTCTGTGTGGAAGTGGGCTTTGTTTTGTTTTCTGTAATTGGTATTTCTGCAAAGCCATCCAGTGGAGATAGAGCAGTGTTTACCCCTTGATCCATGGGCTTAAGAATAGGAGAGGGAAAAGACAGAGAAAGACAACTCAGAGGTAACATTTGTCAGTGCTAGTCTGTCGCTCGCCTGATTGACTTCATGGAGAAAAACGGCGAGACTCCATGGTGATGCTTGAGTGCCCCTGATCTTCATTTTCCACCAGCCCTGTTATTGTTCCTTTTCTTCCCAACCCCCCTTCTCTCGCCTTCTCTGTCTCTATGTCTGTCTTGTCCCTCTCGTTTCATTGGACTCAGATCTCTCCGTTGCTCTAACCTTTCATTATGACAAGACAAAGCTTTAATCTCTCACGAGCCATTTCCCCTTGTGACAGTTAGAGTGGTGATGGCCAGGACACACACACACACACACACTCACACACAGGAGGTGTGTACCTCCGATGCAGGTATGCCCACGATTGACTTAAGGCAAAGTGACACATAGTGACAAAGAAAGAAACAGAGAGGAGGAGGAAGTGATAAAGAGAAGGTGGCGGCAAAGGGAGACGCTGCACTGCAGAAACCACACTGTTGCTACTTTTTCTTGATGTAATGGAAAGAAAGATCACAACTGTCAAACATTTTAAAACCTCCTACCCCGTTATGTCCTTACCACATATCAAGTATTTGTCATATCTCTATGCACTGCCTACTACTATGTATTATGTTACAGTGAGGAGCATAAGCAAGTGATAAAGGCAGGAAATGACAAAAGAATTGTACAGCTATAACACTTGAGGTAAACAATTATGCTTTGTATTTATTCTGGTCTTTTAAGAGACATCAGAGTCCTAATAAACCTTCAAGTGGTTAAGTTAAAAATGCATATACAAAGGTGACATCAGTCATCGTATGAAGATTAAACATGCATGTACGTGTCTGATCTGAGACATCAAACAATAAGCGGTCATCCAAACAGTGTGTTGTCTTGTCCTTAGCTTGCCCTCTCACTTATTTTGCATAGCATCCTATGAGCCATACTTCATAGGGACTTCATAATCACACCCCCTGCTGAGGTGACAGCCTGATTGGATATCTGAGGGAGGCACCCGCATGAATTTGCATACTAATTGACATATATGCCCCCACCCTCTTCACACACATGCAGACACATCCTTATCCTTTTGTCTCTTTCCCTACCACTCAATAAATTAGTGTCATGGCTGCGTAGTGCACAACGATTTGGCTCTGATAAATTTAGCATCTTTCAGTGAGTTGATTCTCTAAAAAAATTCTGATGCTAACAAAAATATTTGAAGATGACAGACTCAAGCCTTTAGATGTGATGCTTGAAAGATTATTCCAAAGCTAGAGACTAGATATCAAAGAAAGGAAAGAAGAGATGGAGATGTGCAAATAGAAAATATAAGACATAGAAAAACTGAAAAAAACTATTCTTTTGTGTTGGGCTAAGAGGTAGAAGTAAAGAACATGATGTTAACTTCTCAACTTGGAAAAGCAAGGCACCCCAGAGACTTGACACCAAACAGGACTGCAGCAATCTGAGCAGATGTCTACATCACAGTGTTCCCACACCGATGAAGGAACGCATGACAACATACAGTACAGTGCATCTAGACACATTCACTTCAGACACACATAACTCTGTCCCTATCCAGAGCCCTGACACATGCAGAGTCACAGCTTTGACAAGTTGTGTGGATGTCAGCACCAGCAGATGCTGAATCTCTTACGTTCACTAACCCCCCCTCCCAAACACACACATTCACTGCAAAACACCCACATGCACTCATCAAGCACATCACATGCCTGTTTCATTTTTTTACACCCACTTTTCCCACAGCTTCTCTCTGCAGCCGTTGTTTTAATGACATGTTGTGAGATCGGCCCGTTCGCTCTACTCGAGTCAAGCGAAGACCAAACAGCATCAAGCCATGTGATTGTTTGTGCAAGTGCCAGCGTTACATTCATATTGCCCGCAGTGTGAAGCAGCATGCAGAAAACCTTTTGGGCCTGTTGCCAATGTATTTTCAGTTGTATTATAAAATAAAGCTCCAAAAAGGTGTGGTTGAGAAAAAAGAAAAGAGTGTGTGAGAGTGTGAGAACAAAACTTAGGGGAGATTTAATTATTTTTAACCAGAGGCAGTTGGATAAAAAAGGCCAAAGACTTAATGACTTAATTTAGACGTTTAATTAGTTGAGTATGTATCTGTCTGGCTTCTGCTCTGTGTAATCTGTGATGAACGTTTCTGAATGGCCTCAGACCCGTCTCTCTATCTCTAACTTTGCCTCTGTCTCTTTCGGTCTCTCTCTTTTCCTTTATCTCTCTCTTCTTGGACCACATAAATAATTCCCACTGCCTCTCTGAGCATGCACAGAGCAATAGAGATGAAATATGTATGGATACACGCCATGGTGCTTTTGAAAAGAACTATTTCAAAGGTAGTGAGGTCTGCTGAAATCTTCATGAGTGCCTCCTTTCCCTACTTTCTCCTCACTAGACAGAATGGATTCTTTGCAGGGCAGAATCAGCTCCAAAGCCTCGATAAATAACTGCAGAGAAAGAGTGTGCTGCCAAAAACGTATATGTATTTCCAGTTATGAACAGAAATAAATACACTCAAAGCCACACTTGCCTACATGATAATAAATATCACATGGCACAAGATACTGACACAGTATATAAAACTGCATGTTTAAAAACTGTCCCAGCAGACATGCAAAGTTTAATTTATGGAAAAATGTGTTAAACAGTCAAGAAAACAACAAATGAACACAAAAGAGTGCACGTTGATATGAGAACCCCATTTTAATTTCAAGATATTTCAAAGCAATTTGCTAGTAAAGTTTGTTTCCACATTTTTTAATACCTTTGACACACCAGTTGAACCAACAGTGTGTTTTAATTCATATGAATGAGAGTGTTGCTATTTATAATGCAGTGCTGTTGTCTGTCTGAAAATGGTACGATGGGTAAAGTTACAATCAATTATATTGTCACTGCCAAGTTGCCTAAAAAACATATTCATCAGACATGCATGGAAATAAATCAGTGAATCTTTTCAAAAACTCAGGTGTTATTTGGTAGTTTCGTTATCCCTGTCAGTAATAACAAAAACTGTATTCACCACGCAAGACATTTTGGGTTAGTATTGTTAACGTTTAATGTAATGTGATGATAAAATACTACCCAAATCATCTGCACACAGGACTGGCTATGTTTAACCTTAACCTACCATACTTATTTTACTTACATATTTGCTTGCACACAATTTTTAGTGTTTAGTTTACTGCTTTTTATTAATATTATTTTGTCACTTACTTGTTTGAATTCACCTCAGAATAAACCACAAAAACTAAACTGGAATCATCCTTTAGGTTTTTTTTAGCAATTAGATTTCATTCTCTGTGTTAAAAATCTTTCACACCTCATCAACAAACAAAACCATCCACATCAACTATCAAGCCCCTGCATTCTCTGTACCCCATGTCCCTCCACTAACCTGTCTCCCTTTGGCTGCCTCACACCTCCTCTACTTTCCATTCTTTCTTCTTCTTCCTTCAGTCTCTAGGGAATGACAAGACTCTCTGTGTCACTTCCCCTGCAGGCATTTTCCTGCCTTATTTATTTTCTGTGCTTCATTGTAGAAGGTAGAGGAAAGTTTTATAGAATAGGACACTTAATAATGAGAGAAATATTGAGGAATGGTGAGGCAGTTCCTCCCTGTGCCATCACATAGTGCAGCATCCTTGAACCTCAAAAGAAAAGAGGAGACAGAGAAAGAGACAGACGTAAACAGACAGATACTTTTTGCACAGTACAAATGCCTTTGGCGCCGGCTAGAATTCATAAAATTTTTCTGCACAGAGAGCAAGCTGGAAGATGTGGATGCATCATGTGAGCCCTAGTAGTTGGTGTTTGGTGTGTGAGGAGAATGTTAACACTTCCTGGGTCATGGGGGGCCGGCAAAAGCATGCTGAATTTTAATGGTGCCCTCTGACTTGGCTGCAGGTAATGCTGCAGGGGGCCAACATCCTATCTGCACTGCTGAGAGGGAACATGAAGTGTGTGTGTGTGTTTATATTGTGCATCAAGCTTGAGTTAGTCTGTGTGTCCTTGTTGTCTGCACTCAGGTTCCAGTATTTTCAATAATGAGTCTGCTTCAGCCCTTTAGGAAACACACACAAAAACTATATAGTACAACACAGAGAGATATATAGTCTCCTGTACCATTGTTTTGGTATGTAAGGAATGTAAAAAATACTACAGGGTGCTGTCTCACAAGAAAACAGAAACCAACATCACCACGATGCACCTCAACACATCTCTACACAAAAGTTTGAGTAGTTGCCACAGCATGAGCAGGACAAGTCAAGAATGAACTGTAATAAATCCATAATATCTACTTCCTGAATAGCTCTCAGTGGAGGAATTTTGCAGTACAGTAGGTAATCTTAAGTTAACAGACAACAGACTTCAGTATACTACAATGATGAAACCTTATGTTTTGATTGGTTGTTCGTGGTAGACAGGTGTTGATCTACAAACTGATCAATGTCTCTTCATTCTTCATTAACTCAAGCTGCTCAAGCTTGAGTCGAGCTTCATTAAACAAGGTGCTGCTTGGCGCAGTCGTTACTTTTGTGATAACTTATATTTCAGTTATTATCTATATGACCTAATTAAGTGTTGCATCATGCTGAGAGTAGGAATGCTTCATTAATTCATAACTACCTTTCTGTTACTTCAGGCTAGAATGTGCAATTTAAGCTAGCCCTCACATGAAACTCAAATATCTCTGTCTGCTCTGCTACCCTCTGCTACATCTCGTACTCTCAGAGGATGAGAACACTGAATCTTTAATTTCCATGTAGTGCAATTTGATAATATTTTTAAATAGACGCTCTTTCGGGCTCCAATCCAGCAGTTTGCAACATGAAAACTCAACTCAACATCACATAGCTTTTGTCAGAGCCATTTGTTTTCAGGTGTTTTATAGTACCTGTGTACCAGTAAACAGATTGGCATGTGCCAGATCTGTGGACAGTGAATTTAATTGCATACCACATACAGCTGAATTCACTGTATGTCTAGATGCTGAAAAAAGATCAGATTTTGCGGTTTCATGATACATTCAGGTTCATCTATCACATTATGTTGCACAAACAGTGCTGATATGTGGAATTTAAAGAATTTTCTACTTCCAACCAGATCTACTACAGGCGGGTCAACAGATCTTTGTGCTCTATCTCTAAATGACCAATATTGTAGTCTGCTTTCTGTGTGTGCCTGGTGGATGTAAACACAGCAAAGAATCAATTGCTGAAAGACAACTTTCATCACTATCTTAGTTTTGAATACCACCCCCGACTGCAATTGTTCTAAGAAATTCAAACACATTCTTTAGATTTTATTTCTCGTACTCCCACATGACAACAACCTAAAGAAAAGAGACGTTTTTGCCAAGACATTTTCAAAAAATGAAATGAACAACGGCAGCTTTTAGAGGTGGCATTATTTCAGTGTTTCTTGGAATTAAAGGTCAGAATCCAAAATGCCACTTTGTTGATGGCTCCCCATCTAGCAGCACTGCTGGTATTTTATGAGACAACTGTTTTCATTAGTGATGGATTCACACTTTCAAACTTAAACCCCTGACTGTTAAAAAGTAAGCACTCCAGTTTTATTAGGTCCTATCAGGACATTTAGGATGTATCTGGTTTAAATGACATTTATTGCTGCACAGATCTACAAGGCACACTTCAGTGAAAGATAATAAAAAGTTTTCCCTTTTTGCAGTGCTGAACTGAAGCCATGTGGTCAATCAATATAAGTTTCTCAAACTGCTTTTCTGACTCTTATCATTCCTTCCTATAGACAAAATCTGTCTCCACTCTTTGGCTTTCAATCCACACCTTTACCTGCCTCCCTGCACAAACCTATATTATTAATCTCCAAAGTCTTCTTCTCATCTCTTTGTGTGCGAGTCTGTGTTCATGTTTGTGTTCTGGGTGTGTATGAGTATGTACACGTGTCTCCGCCTTCTTGCAGTAGAAAGTCACTGGCTCAACATGATATTGTTTTCCTGCCTGGAGCTCTTGGGCTCTGGGGGGGGGGATCTGTGTTTATATAGCAGAGGCTGTACTCCCACTCATGTAGACCCCACGGGGACTTTCTTTGACACCATCAGCCCTTTGAACTCACTGTGACATCAAGCATCAGGTCACTTGTGTACAACCGTAGCACAAAGAGAACTCGCACTAATTGGCCCGCATGCACCTGAGAGACAGTTGGGACATCAAAGTGCTTCACCACCCAGTTGATAACAGCTTTGATGGGGTGACTTTGAGACTGTAGATTTGTGGTTTGTACACTAATGAACCACTGCACGTTAACCGTTAACTGTGCCTTGTGTGAATTGTGTGATCTTGGGGAGGAATTAATTATTTTTTCTCCATTTGCATATCATTTCCTGAGCACTCTCTAATAATGTAACAAATGCTATTACGAGGCACCCTATGGTGAACCTTTAATCAGCCTCAATGAAAGTTTACAAAAAAAAGAGAGAGGCATCCAAAGTGTATATTTAGATGCATTGTGCTGCTTGTCTTATTTTACCCTATGTCCCTTCGATCAGGTGACAGAATTTTTATCAATACAAAATTCATGTGTAAACTCACCTAAATGAAAGAGAATGATCCTTAGCTTGTAAAAAAGTGTGAAAAATCAATTTAGCTCAGAGCTCAGAGCAGCCTCTTAGTGCCCTATTTTGCCTTCCAGACTTATGGATGTCCGCTGTGTCTTTGTGTGACCCTTCATTTTCTGAAAGGTGGACAGGTGGTGGCTACTGGTGGGCCTGGAGGGTCCTGTCAACCCCATACAGTCCAGCAGCTGACCAGAGCAAAAGAGAAGGAGAGCGAGAGGGCGGGGAGTGTGGAGGGGAGACAAAAGAAATCAGAAAACAGAAAGGACCAAGATGAAAAGTGAAGCACATAGAGAGTAACAAACCAGTGAGGCCAGAGTCCAAGTCTGAGCAAACTCTACCCAATGTCATAGTTTCAACAGGAGGCTACGGCCCCTCTTGACTTCAACAGGCGTAGCAAAGCAATTGGTTTCGCTCCAGTATAATGGCCAGCCATGAATGCTGAGTGCGACTGTGGGGGACCATTAAGGCCACAATGGCTGACAAGACACTAAGCACTCCCTAGAGGTCTGAGGAGCCCTTTCATGCCTGTCCTGAGGCTGAGAGGGCTGCTGGGAGCTGGTGGCCAGCTGGTTCTCTGGCTCTAGTGCAGCCTAATGCCATCAGCGGTCCCTGCCCGCTTTGAGCTGCAGGCTGTATGGAGAGACTCGGGGGGCAAGGTCTGGGTGACACGTGAGCATGTACACACACACACATACGTGGCGGCACCTGTTTTTAGTATTAACCAGATTGGTGCTAGATTATATTGATGCAGCAGCTTCATCTGCAAGAGAAAGAAAGAAAGAGCAGATGTTTGAATCTGTGTTTATTTATTTTTATGTAGCATTATTATCTCACCTGTAAACTCATATAGACACACAACAGACAAACAAATGGAGATGTCACTTTCATATTCATCCAGTATATGAAGTAAACTAGTGCCGAACCATTTAATTCAAAAATTATTTAGCCATTAATTGAAACTGATGTAATCATCCAGTTGATTTAGAAATGTATCTGTGTGTCCTCTGTGGAAATAAGCAGATTCATAGGTTATCTTCAGAGCACCGTATGGAAAAAAAAGAGCCCTCGTTCAAATGCTGTCACGCCCAATTCAAGCCTTTTCGGAACGACGCTGTGACTGCTGCGTCTTCCTCTCTCTCTCCTGAATGGCTTGCTACTGCAGGCAGAAAACTTGTTTTGTCGACAGCCTGTTTGAAAGGCAAGCGTAATAAAAGGCTTTTCTTTTTCTGCCGGGTGGTGGCAATTTCATAGTCTTTTCAGACCTGAAAGAAGGGTGAGAGAAAAAAAAAAGTTTTACTAATTGATGTGGTAGCAGAAATTCAGCCACCATTTCAGTCAGCCACAATGAAAAGCCTATTAAGGAACGTTTTGTCAATTCACTGTTCACGTCTATAAGCTGTGGCTCTTTTTAGGGGAACTCATTTGTGTCTTATTTATTTCCTCTGCTGGCATGTTTTGCTGGCACTGCACACAAAGACACATTAAAGCTATAGTCTCATGGCAATGTCATGGAAGGTCTCAAGGTTTATTGTGGGCTTTGAAAGAAGAACTCTCGATAGCTTGTTCCTGCTTCACTGGCTCAGTTTGGTGTCAATGTATTAAAACATCTATTGAGGTCTAACTTTAGTCAAGTTTTTGCATGAGCAGTTAGAGTCAATTTCCATGCAAGGAAATAGCAACATTCATATTTGAAAAAAAATAACAGAATCCATCAGGAATAATTGCACAAATACACTGCAAAAGAACAAGTGATAAAATGTTTTACACAATGGTGATCTATACAAAATGAAGTGTGAAAAAGCATAATGAAAAGCGTGTTAGCTTCAGTTTTGCCGATTCACATGCAAATATGGTTCAAAAGAGAGAGTAATTTTGGTAGAAGTTGTCAAAAACGTAGTCGGCTCTGACTAAGCACTGCGGAGATCAGCGGTTTATTTGAAATAGTATCTTATTTCATCTGGTTCCACTTTGTTACGATCAACTTGATGATATATCTTCAGTTCCTACTCCTGCTGAATACTGACAAGTATTATTTAACCCCACCATTCTGCTGGAAATACTTCTCAGAGCTTTTATAGTGTAGTTTCTTTGAGCCTGCCTCTTTCCCTTTGTCTACAGTGTGAAATTCATTCACTTTAAAAACACTTCCATACAAATTTCCCTGCAATGAACCTGACGCCGTGCTCAAACATATGATAAATTACCTCTGAAAAATGGTCTGATATTCACTCTTGAATACATGAAATGGCTTCTTAGTGCCAAGTGTTTTTGTGAGGACTTAAATTGAATTGGATTAGCAATGATGCTTGAGAAAAAACAAAACAGTATTACCTGAGTTCAGCGGGAGAATGAAGCTTACTACATATATGAGAGAACGCCTCAGCAGGCAGAACTATCTGACAGAGGTCAGCTGATGTTGAGGTACATCAATTTTATGAACCTTCGCCCTCCTCGCTAGCTTGCTGCCACTCATGTGTTAAATAGGTCTTGTAGACAGAAGAGAATGCCTTTGTGCTGAAATAAGTGGAGGAGAGAAAATGGGGTTAAGACGACTCCTGTGAGGTGCATCAACCTTCATCTGTTCATCATCTCTTTCTTCTTCTCTCACTTCTCTCCATCTCCTCCTAAAAGAATTATTCTCCTGCACATGAAGGCTTTCTGTCAATAAGACAATAAAAAAGCAGCCAAATCAAAGGGAACTTATTTTCTTATCACACTATGTAAATGTCTCTATTTATAGTTGCTTTTATATGACAAAGTTGCTGTGGGTGCTTTGTTCTTAAAACTTTCTGAGGCATGTTGATGTGACACTTACTCCCAGCTGATGACAGAAAAAGAAAAGACATCTTTGACATAGAACATTTACGCATGTGGCAAATTATTAGTTTCTATATATGTACACTGTTTGTGTAAAATATCATTCCCCTGCTATAAGGCTGTGATTTTTTCTCCACTAGAGACAGCTCGACCTGAGAGCAGGCTGTTATGACAGATGTTCAGCTCAGCTAAACAGGGTCTATAATAACACACACTTACAAAGACACACATAATGTATAGACACATCTGTCACAAGTGTATCAAAGATTGCAGTTGCACACACATATATTGTGCATATATGTGTGTGTGTTCATGAAAGAACACAAACCTCATACACACAAAAGCATACACACTACAGCCTGAACAAGTGCCCTTAATTTACTCTCCCCACCCGACACATGCACACTCACACATACACACACACACTGAGAAGAAATTACTTTGAACTTGGTGTCAGGCGGCGTGAATGCAGCTGGGAGCAACCGGGTCATGGAGCTCTTTGAGAGGTGAGATGAGGTTCAGCCTTTCCTCCGATGTCTGTCTCTGTGCTGATGTGCTGATGTCCAATGGGGGTCATAGGGAGGCAGGGTGGGGCTGTAGTACACGTTAGACCACTGGGCCCAGTTATAGGGCTCTTTGTTATGTGAGGCATTTTGCCACTGCAGACAACTTTGAGGCTGACCACAATTGCTGTCACACAGTTTCCACAGAACCCAGTTAACAGATTGTGGTATTTTCTTTTTTTTCTTTGTTTTGGTGAGTGTTTGATTTGTGTGTGATATGAGGTTATATCTCCATACTTAACCATTGAACTTTTAATTCTTAGCCTCATAGTAATAATTATCCATAATGCTTTTTAATCAGAAATATGCTTTAGTAATATAGAATCAATTCTTCTAAGTGACACCATTAATCAGGAATGATTCTTGTGTAGTTTTTCTGGGACCTACTATAAATCAACAAACACTTTCAATTAAAGAACCACAATAAACAAAAAACACAATCAAACTGATTACTTAATTGATTCTAACTATGAGAAGTTAGGGTGTTGCATTGCAGGCTTGGTTAGCAGAGTTGGAACCACTGCCAAGACGTTTAATCATGTTTAATAAATTGCAGCAGACAAGACTGTATCTAATCTATTAATAGGCCCACATCATTACATTGTGATTTGCAGTTGGAAAGGATCCAACTGTGGACGAAGTACTGTTGAACCAAACTGAAATTCTGTGTGAAAGAAAACTGCCTTATCTCATACAGTAGTGGTACATTACCTACCAGGGGATGGAAATGTGATTAAAAGTAACAGACTTTTCTTTTGCATTATCTGTCATAAGAATAGCATTTAAAATAAACCCACATTGCCTCTGTTTATGCATATGCAAAACCGCATGCATGCAAATAACTGATTTCATAGAACAATGTTGTCGAATAAAAACACAAGGCTGAAGATTAGCAGGGGCAAAACAAAGGGAGCGTCAATAAAAAGTGAGCACATGTGTTCATCAGCAACCCCCTGAACACAGACACACACACACACACACACACACACACACACACACACACACACACACACAC
>JAUBNQ010000003.1:10560291-10584931 GCA_032353495.1 Ctenopoma kingsleyae
TTCATCAGCAACCCCCTGAACACAGACACACACACACACACACACACACACACACACACACACACACACACACACACTGATTAATTGTATTCTTCATTCATTGTGAAGCTGCGTGCTGCTAATGAGCTTATGCATGGTTTTGCATATTGTATTTATTTAAGTTCTTCATGGGCTGCTCCAAAAGAAGGTGTAATTTAGGATGTGAAAGGGGCCATTTCTTGCTATGGTTTCTAAACACAAAGGGATGGAAGTGCTGGGACTGACTACTGTTACGATGAAGTCTCTTTCTTTGTGTGCCAAATGTAAAACAAAACCTAACAACATCCCTCTGGTGTTTCACTCTTGATTTCTGGCATAAAGACAGTACTGCAAATCTAATGAACTGATTGTGTTTACAGTTCTTCTCTCATTGCATAGACTAATTTCAACAATGCCATGGTTTTTAATGGTTATGTCAATAATATTTTAATGGAAATATATTTCAGGACTCTTCAGGAAGTGCATGAATTCAAAACAGCAGTAGGTACAACATCAGAAGATGGAATATTTCCCTTTGGAAATGGAATCATTCCTTAAAAGTTATCACTTTCTAGTTGAAGTTGACAGTTTTGCAGAATCAAGTGAAGACACTTTCAGGTGATTGAGCATCCAGCTGAGCTTGCTCGAAAACACACTCAATATGTATTGGGTCTTATAGTGGAGAACAACTCTAAGCTGTTTCTTTTGCTGCCAGATTGCAGACTTCAGACATCAGTTATGAAGCCCCTGTTCAGACTCCACTTTGCATCTGCGTGTATGTGTATTTTGTTGTCTGTTATATGTATATACAATGTGCAAGCATGTTTGTTAATACCCGAATGTACATACACGTATGAGATGAGAGCATAGAGTCGTCTCTGTGGAACATCAATTTTTCCAGCCATGCTCACATCCTGCTGCAAGCAAGCAACAGATGGTAGGACTAGGTGCTGTGGCCAATTTAGTCCAGTCATATTTGCTAGGAAGTAATTGTGTTTTAACCTGGAGAGAACTTGAATATTACAGCAATGCAGGCAAACAAATTATAGTCACCTCACTGGCTAGCAGATGACTCTATTTGTCTCATGTCCAGATGGAGTTCGAAGACGATAAATTGGCCTGTGATGCTGCACTGAGATGCACTGTTTGGTTTGCCTGTCTGCTTGTCTGTCTTTCTACCTGTCTGTCTACATGTTTATATCCTCAACAGCTGCTTGGCTGCTGCCTCATACATCAGCCTGTCTGATTTTGTATTGTGGCAGATGTTTCAGTGCTGCAGGTCTTTATATCAGAAAGTGCAGCAGAAGAAAAAAAAAAAACATTGTTTAAGTGTATTATAATGTTCATACATTCACTTTAGCATTATGCAATAGATTGTCTTTTAATGCCAAGCACTGCCCCAGGGGACAGAAATACTTACTAGAGATTGGTATAGTTTCATGATAGGCAGTCATTAGCAGGAATCTCAACAAAAGATCTGTCACACTGATCCCTCCACAAATTAAGTGACCTTTTTCTATTTCATGTCTCCCTGATTTTCAACACTTGCTGTTTATATAAAACAATCTTCATTGAGTGTTCATTCACTGTCAATTCCTGCTCAACATGCCAACTGTATGCAACAGAAAATCCCCTGCAATCAAAATTTTGGCTAGTGTGAGGCAGCAAGTGATTACCCAGAGTGCTTTGGGAAGTTAATGTTCATGGTCTGCACAGCAGGATTCTAGGAGTGATGACAGAGGAAGTGCCTGAGGGCGAGCATCTCTTCACTGCCATCTCACTTTCACTGTTTCTGACAACACGTTTACCCCAACAGATGGCTCCAATGCTCACACAGAGACACTGTGAGGCTATAAAACAACTGCGTGGGCTGATCCAACACAAAGATGTGCAGAGAATCTAAAACCAACTGGTGTGAATTAATATAAAACTTACTAATGAGATCCTAATACTCAGTAATGTGTTCCACGTGCAGCTTGGTCAAATGACTCGGCAAATGAGAAATTATAACTGGTTTATTATCTTTTTAGTAACTATATATTTACTTTTTTATACAGTGAAATACTGTACAAGTGGTTAGAAACAGAAAAATAAAATAACTCCAAAAATGGATCCCAGCCTATAAATTCATCAGTGGTTATGCTGATGAGGTGCTGTAAATGTAAATGTGTGTTGCAGATTATATGGTTTCGAATTTGTGTATGATGTGTGGTTAATATGACTCGACAACACTGTGACCTTAAAACTGCAGCTCATTATTCAAGTGATGCCAAAAGTGTTTCCTTTGAGCATCAAAAGAAGACTTCAGCTTTGCTTTCAGGGAGCTGAAATGACACACAGCGTGATGTCAGAATATGATTTACACCAAGATGGAATAGTGTTTGTGTCAGGCCAAATTAGCACCGTGCATCCCGTATTTCCTAAAATACCAACTGCTCGTCATGTTGCACTACACTATTTTTGAACTATAAATACTGCATAATTATAAATACTGTTACAGTTAAGTCAAATATGAGTGCAAAACATAACTTTAAGGCTCCAATACTTGCAAATCAGGCTTTGACAAACATTTGGGTAGAGAGCAAAACTTATTTAATGGAACAGTTCAACATTTTGAGAATTACATTTTTTTTGCTTTATTGCAATTACAAGTGCTTTCGCACATTATATCTTTTTTTGTTTAGTCCATATTGTGATATAAATGGCAACATAGCCCCATAATATTGTTGAATTATCCATGAGAATCATGTTTCTACTTTCAGTGACAGTGAAGTAACTATTAAAATATAATAATATAGTCATATACAATGCTTTTCTTTAACTTTTAGCTCAGTTCAAAATCCACAAATCAAACAAGAGGGAAAAATCCAGCCTTTGTATGTGGTTGTCTATCTGTGTTTTGTGAGAGAAACAGAAATCGGACAAGGTGACAGTTTTTTCTGTACGGTTGATTGAACATTACACTGTGTGTGTGTGTCATTTGTGGTGAATGACCACGGTGGAGTGTGAGGCGAATGTCACACCCATCAAAGTGCACAGGTAATGATGCACGGTAGCTGGCAACGCTACAAGGCGATAACCTGAATGTCCACTTACCTGCCCCCTCACACGAACACAAACACACACACAAATGCTCACAGAGTCCCTAGGGCTGCCTTTCACACTAACCTGGCATCCTTTCACAGGGCCCAGCGGAGCGTGCTGGTGTGACTCTACTCTCCAGCTCTACTGATGGAGAAAACTGCCACAGACAGAGAAAGCGAGAAAGAGATGGTGGGCGGTGGTGGTGTTAAAGGTTAGGGGTTGCACATGCATGAACACTGGCAGGATAATTGCCCATTGGCATTTGTATTTAGTTTGGCATGCTCTATTTTTGGGCTTTGATTCCATGCTGTGTATTTTCTTTCTTGAGAAATATGAAGTTTTACTATTTAAACTGTTTTAACTTGTTGACTGAGTTTTACTGTTCTTAATGTAAATGCACGTACAATATAACCCAAACTGACACCCACAGCACACAGTGACTGTACTGTATCTATGTCATAATAGATGTTTGATTATTTTGTTAATTAGAATTTGGTAAAATTAATTACACCAGTTCAAGTAATGTCAAGTAATTATTTTCTTGTCATCATAATATCACTTCATCTTATCATACCAAACTCTGACACAGTGAAAAGACAGGAAAAGAGCATGACGTACTACACAGTGGACATTTACGGTGAAATGGGGGTTCAGTCGAGTGTAATTATTCTCCTGTGACTTCTCGCTGGCTACCACAGAAGGGTCAGTGGCAGCTGTAATTATTATACCTCAGCTTGTTCTCAGTACCATTTTAGATCATTAATGTTACTTTTCTGTGTAGGAATCATTCACATCTCCATGTTTTTCTGCACAGTAGGGTCACATTATATTACATATTTTACTATGTAATGGCTTTATGTTGCACCTGCATGTATTTTTTCAAGCTTACATGTCCTTGAAAAATATAAAAATATATGTTCAAAATAGTAGATATACCAGTATTTAAGTATGCAGAAAGTACTTGACTGTTTTCTTATGGTGAGATTCATGTTCTATTAGTCTCCTCATTCCTGCTCCTAGCATGATTAAATAAGCCTCTATATTGGTTAACTGGTCTGAAAACATTCCCTATTAAGGTAAACAAGATTGTACTTTCTCCTGTCTCGTACATAGCTCTGCCCCTAACCAAATTAAGACACTCATTTGCATAAGCGAGATGGATGAGATAGGATGGAAAATATTTTTCTCTCTGGAAAATAAGTGCACCGTTATATGGAGAGGGAATCTCAGATGAGATGTTGCAGTTTATTATCATGGCCATGCTTCATCATTTTTTCATACAACGTATTGATGTAATAACTTTTAAGTGTAGGGAGTGTTTGATAAAATGCTCTGACTGATAAAAAAGAGAGTGTGAATGTAAAATACAAGTTAGGAGAGAGTGCATTTTGTTTCATAATAGATTGTTCAGGAACAAGCCAGATCAATATGGAGCACTCTGTTTATGAATAATGCGTTCTGTAATATTTTAAAAAAATTTGTTTAGTAGAATCTCGAGCATCACTGTCACATCCACAATATTATAAAACAAACAACTCTTTGTGTCACAAATTGTTAATGTTGTGTTTCAACTCACCAACAGACAAAACACACATAACACTGGAAACAGATTATGTGGCATGTGTAGAGTCCTGAGTCTCCTCTATGTCCTCAGCAAATCTGCTCAGTGAATGGAGCAGGCAGACACACAGAAGGTTTGTTTGTGTACTAAAAACAGCACCACAATTTACTGCAATCAGACACTGTGTATGGGCCGGGGCACCTGGGGCGCTCTGTATGTGCTCTGTACCCTGCGGTGAAATTGCTGTCACCACTTTCCCCCTCCTTTCAGTGTTGGTAGGCTCTGGTTTGCTCTGTCCACTATCCACCCCTCCCCTACTGAGAGGAACACCATGCTACAGTCACAACACCAAATTTACTACCTTCAGCTCTCAGACATGCATGGAGAAAATGGCTGTTGTTTTCTTCATGTTGTGCATTTTTTCCTATACCTTGCTGTCTTTGATTTCTGTGTTTATCACACTCACTTGATTGAATTTGGCCACACAAAACCAGGTGTCTAAGAGTAAATTGGTTTTACAGCTTGCGCAATTAAAGAAAAGTGTCCTGTGGAAGTGAAATATGATTTCTCTGTGAGTGTCTGTACTGCTTCTGAATGAAAAGTGCATCTTTACTTCAGGCAGCTGTAACCAACATTGATATAAGAAAGGGAAACAAGAGAAATATAGAGAGATGTCTAGCATTTAAATGAAATCAAATCAAATCAGTGTTTTCACCACAGTAATATTCAGCTTGTTGCTGCACTGTATTTTGAAGAGACAATTAATTTACTGGTAACTTTGTCTCAACAACCTGTATGATCCTCTGCTTTTGACATGTGTGAGTGTACGAGTGACTCATTGACTCAGGCCATTAGCGAGATAATGTAGACAGTTGCCAAGGAGAGACAGAAAAAGAGAGAGAGAGATCTCCACTTTGCATAAAACCCCCCGGGAGAGTGTAGAAGTGGTGTCATGAATAATGCATTACTGCTTAATTTATGGCCAAACTTTAAATAGCGCTGAAGCACAGGAGACGCCACTATATGAAAATCTATCTTGTTACATTATTTGCTCTGCAAGTATGCTTTAAAACCCATGATCTAAGGCAGTGTAATTAAACAATATCCTATTGATAAACAGAATAATTTCACATTGTGTGTGCCTTGTTTTGTCAACTCTTTTGTCAATAATTTACATGTTTGTTTTTTGATTCCTATATTTAATTTTGTTCTCAAATCCCATTTCCCGTTCATCAATGCGTGCACACACACTGTCCCAAATGAACTGCCTGGTTAAATACTAGATTGTATAATATATATTACAGAAAACTTGCTTTGCTGCAAATCTTTGTTGCAATGAAAATCTACCTTTGGGTTAGCGAAGGTTGTACAGGCAACACCACAAAATCAATGTTCACTATAAGGCTGGCAGTAAACTCAGAAAGCAGACATTTAAGTCCAGGTCAGTAGAGAAAGGAAGATAATAAATCATAATAAACACATAATTGCAAATTATGTGTGCATAACATGACACAGTACTATATAAGAATTATAGCAGGAGCTTACCACTGAGATTTTCAAGACATTAGTGCAACATCAATAATAGGACACTGTCAATTCAAGTTCATGATTCATACTACTATTGACAAAGTAAGTGTTTCTTTTTTAAATTTGGTTATTAGCTGGTGGTAACTTTATAAAGATTATGGAGCATGTAGAAAGTGAAAAACAGCAACAGGGGCTGATTGCAGTCTGTGCAGCCTACCTTCACCCATCCTTTGCTCCTCTCCTCCATGGTAATGAGGCGATGAATGGCAGGATGTCTACAGGCAGGGGAAGCAGACGCGCCATGCAGCTGTGGACTCCTACGCATGAGACACAGACACATTTCTTCCCATCCCTCAGGCTCCCACCTGAGGGTTTGGTACTTAAATGGCAGAGGGGTGGAGGCGGGTAGGATGGAATGGTAGAAATGGTGATATCCTACGGTAGCGTTACGAAGGAAGAGAAAAAAAAGTAGGTGGTGTGACCTGGGAGAGGTAGATGTGTAGTAGTATTGCCTTCTTCTATCTTTTATCTAATAAAACAATATATGTTCTATATTGTTAACTGCATGGCTTTTCCTAATATACCGTGTGTTCATGTTTTGTATAGGAATGTGAGGATACCACGACACCCAACTGGCATTCTGTTCTTTAATAAGACAGCATGGTGTTATTTACATTACACTTGATCCAATTAAAATGATGGATGCTGGAACTTCAATTAAATTCAGAGCCAAGCTTGGAGTGAAGGAAAGTTAGAAACCTTTACCTTGCTGTCATTCATCATCACATCAGGCCTTCCTGACAATTTGTTTTAATTATTTGCCACAGTGACAAAGTGTCTGTGTTCAACCTGCATGGTGGAGGCCTTCCTTGAACGTTGCTTTGATTCTCTACTGGAACCTCCTCCACTTGCAACTATTGATTTCCACTTCTTTCCCACATCACGCTTGTTACAATTACAAGAATAGAGAACATGAAGTTACCCTGTCCTCTGCTTTGCCACACAGGAGGAATACTGTCACTGTTCTTTTGTATTTGTGTACTATTCATCTATTGGAAGTATCAGTAGGTAGTCTTTGGACAACTACTAAAAGTGCTTACGGGGCCATTATTCTCTGTCAGAAATGCATTTTGAATGGATGGCTTTGGAAACCCCCTCCCCATACAACTGTCCAAGTAGGTCTCTAACCTTCTGAAATCTCAGATCTAATATTCACACCCACTTCACAATGTAAATGCAAAGGTGAGGGAGGATCCAGGGATCATACATAAACATTGCAACCACACATACCACATCAGAAATGAAGATCAGGTGGAATGTTCATCCACTTTTATTGGATTTGTTTTAAATGGAAGGCTTGTTGTATCTTTGAAATATCGTTCTCCAAAAAGAGAAAGTTTCTACAATCTCACCACTGCTGATAGCTCTGCTCATGGAGCACTGCACAGAGATCAAAAGTGGATCAATCAGCATTCTGGCATTGTCTTGCTCCTGCAGTGAGATGATGTCTATGCTGTGGTTATGCTTGCCTTGCCCTTTCCATCCCTGGAGTATCTCTAAATTCTCTATATTTTTTGCTGGCGAGATCGATGCAACAGTATCAACCAGTATGCAAGTCAACATTCACAGTAGAAAACTTTCTGAGACAAAAGGAAGCCCAGGAGAGCTAAATGTTTTTTGCCAATGAAAACTGATAAACATGACCGTAAAAAATGTTCTTGCAGTTTGCTGAAACGCTTTTGGCAAACTTAATCTCAAACTGTTACGTTCAGATTTATGATTGAACAGAAAGTCTTTCTAATGTTTATCTGCAAGGAGAATTGATATAAAAGCTAGATGAGATGCACATTCCTAACTACAACAGTGAGATATGAGATGACAAGCGAATCAAAGGAACAGATGGAAACTCTACCGCAAACAATGAATACATGGCAAATCTGTCCATTAGAAAAAGTCTTATGTTCTTACAAGCACTTCTTAAGGTAAATATTGCATCAAAAGAGTGTATACTCACCTTAAATCAAATATCTCAGGAGTCATATTTAATACACAGCTCTTTATCCCCCCTCACCGTCTCTCACTGATGTATAAAAAACATAAGATTCCCTGAGGAGAAACCTGTGATCTCAAAGAAATATTTATTTTCTCATGCTGTGAAGCAGTTCATCTGAGATGCTTCAGAAATTGCTTCTATTCCCTCTTAGTGGAAAATGTGTAAAAGACTGTATATAGCTTTGCTGCCTTTGAAAATGTATCCCCTGCAGGCTTTTTGGCCACTCCTTAATCCCTTAGTTACTTTCATTGTTTGTGTTGGCGTTAATATTTCATAAAGGTGTTTCAATATTAATTCATCTTTTTTCTCCACGTTGATAACTGTCTGACTAACTCCCTTGTATCATACATTTTAATGCACTGAGTGATCGTGTCCCCCAAGCGGTCTGTGCAAATTTTTCTACCCCTCCCTCCGTAGTACAAGCATCTTCATTAATAAAACATAATGGATGCCTTTGCCAATAATCACTCATTTTCAATAAGCATAGTGTACAATAGGCTGGCACAAATGCTCTGATCTATTTCAATGAAAATGACATACATCCTCTGGCACTGTGATCAAAGCATCAAAAACATTTCAATTTCATATTGAAAATGTTAAATCAACAAACATATATTTTATAGTTCATTTTAGTACCTGGTAGTATGGACTACACTGAAAAAATATCCCATAAAAATATGTATTACTTAAAAAGAAAAAACAACATGACTGTAAATGTAAATGTTGCAGCCCTCTTAGCAGTAACAGCCCTGTTCTGAAACTGTCAATAGTAAAAGTATGTCAGGGTGGTATCGGGACTTAATGAAGAAAAATGCCCCCTGCGAATGCTGAATGTTACTGCACCAGTGTATAATATACATGTACATGGTACAAATTTGTATTAAACTTGGCTCTGCTATCAATGTACTAGAATTTTAATTTGATTCTAGCTTAAAAACTCCTCCAGATGATATCATCTGTCTGTACAATAACACACACAAACTTACCAAACTAAAATCATAGGAAACAAGCTGAGAATAGGTAATGTCAACTTTCTGGGTGCAGGCCAAATGATGTGTGGTGCGTGGTTGTTGTTTTCTGTAAAACACACCTGGCTGCTGGTTAAAATCCACAAGCTCCAGTTGCTGAAACACATAACAACACAGTAACAGCACATGTAACAACAGAGCTTTGCAATATCTTCAATATTTAACTTCTTCTGTTGTTGGAGCTGAATTTTTCATGCATGCTCAAAAGCCTGCGCAGCCATGTCTCACACAGGTTTGCATGCAAATATAGTTGAACTGTGTGTGATAAATTATTAAACCTTTTAATGCCAGTGAAGTGCAACGTTCAATAGAGAGTCTCAAAAGTAACTGCCTCAGATGTACATTTTTCTTTGTAAGACTAAACTGAAGAGTTTAAAGAATGGCACTTGGACAAATTTTAAATTAGGTCTTAATAGGTAAGAAGAAATACCTGCCCTTTCTAAATGAATGGTTGTCAGCTTCACATAAGAACCCCTTTGATCACTACGCTTATTAAATCTTTTTAAAAAATCCACATCATAATGACAGGCATATTGTTAAGAATTAATTCTTTTAATGCCTAAGCACTAATCATACAAGAAACATTTGACACAAATGTTCACTCTTCTGACACAATGGTTACTGGAGAACTAAAAGGGAGGCTGATTGTAAATTATCTGCGGCTCCTACGGCTTAAATCAAAAGCAGCTCAGTCACCATGTCTATTTGTGCAGCAAGCACCAACTCCTGCTTCTATGGCTATTAGTCCAAGAAATCTGCTCAGACCCACTCAACTCCGAAAAAGCTTCTGGAAACTGCAGTGTGAACATGGAAGGTGAACATGAGTTTTCTGCAACATGTCAGAGAACTTTAGCCAACCTCAGACAAGGACAGACCCTCAGGGCCTGGAGGCAGCGGCTTTACCCTGCCAAATAATCAGCTGCCGAGGGATTATTTTATGCTAGAGATGGATTGCGAACAGGTCAGTTTAGCGTATATGCTTTTCAGATAAGTGAGTTTGGTGTGTGTTTCTTTATTCTTATTTATTTATAAGACATTTTGACAGTCGCTCAAATTTATTTTAAAAATCTGAAACCCTCCTTACAGACCCTTAACTCGTGCCCCTTTGAGATTAATTACAGCTTTCAGTTTGGGTAAATTTGAGTCTTTTAGGTAAGTCTGTACAAGCTTTGCACATTTGGATTTGTTCAGTTAATCCTATTGTTTCTGGCAGATACGTGTAAACTTTTTAATGTGAATAATATCTGCGTTTTTATAGTTCTATCAATGTAGATTCACACATAAATGATTTTACTGAAAATAGTCCCAGATTAAAAACATAAACAGCTGTCATTTGACATTGTTAATGAGATGAATGGCATCCTTTTAAAGGATAACCTGAGTTTACATCAACATAATTTCTTTATAACCTCATCATAATGAGTCTATACATTTTTAAATGATACTTTTAAGATTATGTTCATCTGTTTCAATATTTGTGCGCTTTTGGATGGGCTTTTCAATAAAATAGGTCTGCTGCAATGTTCAATAAAATAAACATTATTAAAAATAGCCAGCAATCTTTTACTCTATGTGAGTCCATAATTAACCAAAGTTCAAACAAATCAAACTGAGACCCAGTGGAATAAAGGACATTAATATTTCAATTTTTCTCTTATTAATTTAATCACATTTCATATGCTGATTTGAATTGGCCACACTCCTCCACTCAGAGTTGACTCTAATCCCAATCTAATTACTAATTATACGGTTGGAGGTTGATTGGACCAATCCTCCCAGCCAAGGCCAATTTGACTCCCTCTGATGTCGAGCACCTTTCATGTGCAATGTCTCCCAGGTTTTGAGGACACAGTGTGTGCGTGTGTGTGTGTGCACATGAAAGTGTGTGTACATGTCTGTGTTTTAATCAAATGATTATTCAGCACCCTCAGTTAATAACAAATGAAAATGTTTTCACACTGCTTCTAGTTGAGTAAAAAATGAAACAACAAACTAAAACATCTGACCCCAGGCCGTTGCCATTAAACCATCTGATGACATGAGGTAAAGTATATTTGGCTAGAAAAATGCTGCAGGTAACAATACATTATCAATAAAATAAATCCTTATTCATATATAGCTGTTTATGTATTTTATTTAATGTATGATTTAGAAGATACTTCAACTTCTAATCACAGACACTGCTCTTTTAGTGGATTCAACAGTTAACAAGAGTCTGCTGTAGAAGCTGTTTTCAGGTCTGTAAAGTAGAATTGCCTGCTGCATAATAATATTAAATGTTGTGAACATTAGGTCTTATATTGCAGCTGATTAAATGTAATCAAGAATTAAACAATTTCAATCAATCAAAAATGATTTCAAATCAAGTAGTTCATGTTGTAGCATGTGGATGTGTGATAATAAGTCAGTGCTCAGTTGCCAACCCAAACAACACAAAAACTGCTTTATGTTCAGTTTTCCAGGGTATAAACTGTTACAGCTCATCTTTCCACTGAGGTTAGGGAACCAGTTGAGTGTGATGTAATTTCCTGGGTGAGTCAGAGGGAGAGACACTGAGGGTTTGGATCTTTTTTTGGGATTGCCAGGAACAAACAACATCAGGCTGCAACACAGATGGGAAAACAATCAGGTCTTGACATTGCTGATGAATAAAACAAATGATTCAATTTAGTGTGTGTATGTATTTATAATTTTTTGTCTGTGTGTGCACATGCACATGTGTGTGTTCAAATCTGCCTTTCAGGACTTATTCAACTTCTGCTCATTCTGCCTCTAGCATCATTTTTGTTGCTAAATCCAGATTTGTGCGTTCAACCACATATCCACCAAGACTGTTACTCAAACATTCAAAAACCATGCTTCAAAATCCTGTGCAAGACTTGCATGTGGCTCCGGTCCTGTCTGTTGCTGGCGCCTGGAGTTTGCACGACATCCTTCCTGTTCTTATTCTTTATGTATTATAATTCGCACTCTTCTTACTGGTACTACTACTACACGTGACGTTGTGTCTGCCAGTCTTGGTAGAGGAACCTTGCTTCTGTTTTTTTCTCAGCTTTTTCTTGATCATTTTGAGAGTCTAACATAAAAGGATGCTGTATGATTGACAGATAGTAAAGCCCCATGAGGCCAATTTGTGATTTGTAATATGTGATATGTGATATTTAGCTATATAAATACAGTTTAATTTCAGTTAATCTGGTAGTTAAGACTATGGATTATTCAAACTGCTAACACTGTTTCACTGTGAAGTGCCTGCTAGAGCATTACACACAGCAATAGTAACCACTATAACAAAACAAATGCAAGACCTCTGCTAGAAACTATCTTCACGTTGCCCCTGTCTTTACAACAGTAAGAAATAGAAGCCAAAATGATCCTTACTAACAGTAACTGTCTCAATTTTCTCCATGGATTTTATACATAAACAAGTGCACACTAATGAATGCATAGGAAACGCCACATAGGCACTACAGCTGCCTTTGTGATGCAGAATGTAGTCTAAACACACTGTGAAATTATGTTGTATGATCCTTTGCTCTATTTTTATTCCATGCTGGTAAACCCATGACATACTTAAATGATGATGAAAAAAATATTTATTTTGTCACTGGACGTGAAATCTGATAATAAACATGTTAATCAAGATGACAGCAGTTAGCTAACAACTTTTCTATTTTTAGTTGCAGGTTAAGAAGAAAGCACCCTCCGTGCCTTTTTGCTGTCTCTTTCTCAGTATGGGAGCATGAGTTTTACAGTGTGATCACAGTATCTGGTGTGCCAACCTACAGCTGAGATTCTGTGAAACACTTCTGAGTGCCTACACATTATGACTCCTCCAAGTTGTGCTCACAGTAGGGCAGAGGGAAGCAGAGGATGCTTTATTATGGTTTTGTGCATGATAGCAGGAAAGGCATAAAATGTTCCAAAGATCTCCCTCAAATAAAATCACTTCAAAAGGTCAATGGTGATGTTTTATATTGTAGGCATACTTTCCTGATCATTTTTAAATTAAATATGTTAATAGAATATACTGGAGGGATAACAATTGTAAAGCAAATAAAAAATTAAAAGGAAAATTTCTGATCTGTAAAATAAAGTGCTACCAGACAATCTTATGACTATACTGACATTTTGCTACCAATCAGTGTTCTCAGTGTGCCCTGAACTGCATAGAACTGGGTATTGCTGAAGTGGGTATTGCTGCTGTCTCCTCAAGTAAACAATGGCAACTGGATTAATGGCACCAAAGAAAGAAAAAATACAGAAGGAAGGATAATTGATCTTCTGTCTGCACTTCTCTCCTCTTCCCTCATTCTCTCGCCTTTTCTCTAAACTCACATTTCAAAACACTTTGGATTTTTCTCTCAGTATTAGACCAAAAGGGTATAAAAGAAAATGTATGAGTTATAAATCTCAAAGTTTACAGTTACAATTTTCAAGCTATGAGTGCAGATGAAGACAGTGGAAAATAATGCAGGTGTTGCTACACCGGGAGTCCACTCTCTTAATAACATAACCTCTAATAAAGGTTTTTGTTACTGTTCGAGTGTATAGGCTCCATTGTATGTATGCGTGTGTGTGTGTGTGTGATTGTAACAGCTCATAGCTCATATCACCGTGGGTAGAGTGTGTGTGTTTAGAAATGTCATCTCAATTAGTTGTTGAGCCCCGAGTCGTGAGAGCTCTGACACGGCAGTAATGAATGGCATCACACTGGGACTAAAATACACCACAGCAACAGTGAACGATGACCAGAATATTCTATTTCCTCTTAACAACTTCTCGCTAGTGACTGTGTGCAGAACAGAATGATAACTGTGTGGGCAGTTGCTGTGAATGTCACTGAGAAGCAGAATGGAGGGGGACTTCTGTTGCTATTAACTATACAGGGCATTACATCTTCATCACCTTTTGTCTTGGCAGTTGTGTTTTGAGGTTCAGGGGCCAACTTTGCCATTGCTGCTATCCTTCTAATGTCCTCCTCCACCTTTGGTAACTATTTTAAATTTCCTCCTACAGTGCTTTCATGTTTTCATTGATAGCAGCCCCATGGGCAACATTTACCTTACGTTTTTAGGAAGCTATTATATCTGCCAACAGACAAAGACTTCACATTATCCTCATTCCCTCTCGATGATGGTATAGATTCAAAGTGGCTCTAATGGAGGCTTTGCAATTACGATCTTGTGTAATTAAACTGTCTTTTATCTATCACAGTCATTATATGGGCCACATCTTAAGACAGAATGTGGACATTAGGCAAGTCACATTAAAATGTAATTGACTGGTAAATAAAGTAAACAAATAAATTATCTCCACAGCTGTGCAGCTCGGGTAAAAGAATAAGGAAGAAAAAGGCTGGTGCCATGGCCTTGACTGCAGAGGCATTAGTATTCAATATTGCCGCTTGTTTTGGAATCAGAATACCTTCAAAGCATAGAGTGTTTCTTGTTAACATTGCAATGACTGCTGCTCCTTCTGAATTACTTTCCCCCATTTTTTCTCCAAGTAAGAGGAGTGTTTGAAGCTTTCACTCTAATATGAAACTCCTATGCCTCCTAACTGCAGTCTTAACTAGCAGTGATGTCTTTGTGTGAAGTAAATAGTTTGCCAGAGGAAACTTTTGGCAATGACTTTTGACAGCCTGAGTGATGGAGGTTTCCAACAGAGTCATGGTCTTGTTAATGACTGCACCACACAATGGGCCTGATTTAAATGCACCAATCAACCCATATCTAAATATCAGTCCTGATTATTAAGTAGCTCCATATCAGTAGCACTGATTGAAGACATTTTGTTATTAATTATTCTAAGAATTTTAGCTCGGGGAGACATTGTGTTTTAAAATGTGTTTTCTTCGTGGACTTGAATTAAACTTTGGCTCATTACCACATAGCAAAAGGGTTAAAAAAAAAGGCAAAATTATATTGGGCAAAACAAATTTTAGATTTCTAAATATTCATTTTCATACTTTTTGTTTATACCTTTTATTATTTAGAATTTTACAAATGTGCAATTTGACTTGATTTGATACTGACTTTGGCATATTGGAGAAATAGGAGAGTCAAAAAAATAAAGCTACTAGAGAAAAACAACAGTTTAAACTCACATTTGATTCATTTGCCATGAAGAATAAATTGGGCAATTTTATTTACTCATAGGTAAAAATATCAGAAAATGTCATTAACAGGTGAAACAACAACATCAATTTTAAGATGCAGTACTGTATTTTAAGAAGACTGTTATATGCAGAAAGTCACCACTGACTTGTGACTTTATTTTATGTTTACTCCTATAAACTATATTTATTGACTATTCCAGGTTTGGTATTGCCAATGGAAATAGCATTGCTATCTGTATATTCCTCCTGTGGTTGTGCTTTGCTCTTTCATACAGCACTGGCCCCAGCAAAACTGATCTGACATCCCCAAATTGCATGGCGATGAAAACATATCACAGTGTTCAGATTTCAATTTTTCTCCTTGGGGAAATATTGTTTCAAGCCATTACTCTTCATCAACGGGACGTCATACCCACTTTATGCAGCTATTGTCCTCTGTGGCCCGTGTCTTCAGCTGTGCCCCTGAGACAAAAGCATACGTGATGTACAAGCTGCTGAACTCCTGTCATGTAGCCACAAAGGACCACAGCGCAATGATCAAAATCTTTAAGTGGTTGCACAGAAATTTCATCATTATTTTGGGAGTAAGATACATCAAACATCATTCACTTGATGAGATGATCATATGCTGAAATGGTGTAGCTTACAAAATACGTGTTATGAATCACTTGGATACTGTGATCTTCCTACTGTCTGTGTTGAATATGCTCAGTAGCAGTGTGACTGGCACATCACCAATGATCCATACCCGTTTTCCATTCATCTTCACAGCTCGCTCTGTGTACAGAATGCCACAAATTACAGCCCTGGTGGATTCATGCTGCTCTAATGCTCAGCAAAACTGTGAGGGGTTGTATGGAGAACCCTGCCAGTTACCTTGGGTGGTGAACGATGTGTCCGACCTACCCCCACTAACCCCAAGTGCTCGTACCGCAATGGGAAAAGATCTATCTCTGCTTATTATTACTTGCATCTCCCACCACTGACACAGAAGATGAATCATACCTGTCAATCCTTATCCCTGGTGCAGGAAGGCCATGTTTGTTTATATTGATCGGCAGCATATGTGGCACAGCTGTTGCTGGAGGAGGCTGGTGCTGGCAGAGGTTTGTTCACGCTTTCCCTTGGCAACAGTACAGTTGGCAAGCAAGACAGAAAGCAGTACACACTCGACTAATCAATACAAACAATAGAGCAGCAAATCAAGAATAATGTTGGAGCAGACAGAAATGAAGGAGAGAATAAACTGATTATTTGGTGCTCAAGCATTTTTTTTTGTTTTGGGATCTAGTAAAATGTGCTTTTTTATGTTTAACTATTTCCTCTGTGGGTGAATATGGCCCATGTGTCAAATGTTTTTTTCTACAAATTCTTGTGTGGAAATCCTATTCCCTCATGCGTCTTATAGTTGTGGCACCAAAACTTAGTACTACAGATTAAGTCATTCATCATGAAAGATGAAAGATAATTTCACTTTCATTAAATACACAGTAAGTCCTACTTTCAGGTTCAAGTAGTCAGACTTGATAACTGAGAGAGAAATGAAAAACATATCCTATATATCCTTGTATATACTATGTACATGATGATATGTGAAAGAGTTTGAGTGTATAGAATCAGTGGTGCACAAACCACCTTGGTAATTAGTGTGTGCAAGGGCTCAACAAACCATAGAAATCCAGAATCACGTGAATGTGTGAAATTGTAAGTGCAAGTGTAGGAAGTGGGGCAATTTACTCAAGGTGCAGCATCTGGCAATGATTAGTGGCCATTAATTGGTGTTAACTGGTGCTACTAGTGTTTACAGAGTTGAAGGATAATTAGCTGGGGTCAACTTTGGGTTGAAATTAACATGTCAAAACTCTGCAGCTGTCTCATGACAACTCTGTGAGGTAGTGGTGGTGTGTACCAAATTTTGTTGGCAGGGTATCATAGGATTATGTAAATGGTTGTGTGTGCGTATGGGATGTGGATTGTTATGGGCATTTCTTGAGTGAGTTAGTCAGTCACGTGTTTGTGTGCACGTGTTCAGGACATATAGAGGAAAAAAATTAGTGTTCATGTTTCTCTTCTGGTGGGGATCACAACATAAGTCAAAATGACAAAAATTAAACACCTCAACAATAGCTCTCAACAGAGCCTAGACTTGTCTTGCCAGAATAAACAGAAAAGAACTACTCTAGCCTACTTAGCCAGTCTGCAATGTGTCCATTGGGGGACCAGAGATCCAGCTGCAGCACCTGCATAAACACTAAACCTCAGTGTGGGCAGCTACCACACACAGCTGGGGACATAGGCAAGCTCTGTGTTGTGGAGAATGATATAGATACTCTCTGATTAGAGTTTGTTGTGGAAAGCTGATACACCATCTGTATTCAAAAGGTTGTCATTTAAGTATTGTCTTAACTTACTGTGGATGAGGGTGATGGGAATGTCATCTCTAGTGTGCATTCATCTAATAGCATTTGATGCCGTGGACAACTAGCCACCACTTGGTGGAAGCTTGTGAGGATTAAAATAAAGAATAAGAGAATGAAGCAGAATGTGAACATGATGTTTTGGCATGATGTAATTATTTTATGGCCATTAAATGAGTTAGTTAAATTAATTAGTTAGTTAGTAACTAACCCAAAATGACTGAATTAATGAAAATCAATGGGAAAGCACATTCTTCTTATAGCATTGCATATACACTTTTTGTCTCATCTGTGTTACAGCTTCAGTGACTAATGTCCTGTAACTGGTGATTTTGGAGGTCAAGAATTAACCATTAACTAAACCCTTGCCCACGTAGCTACACTTGCTAGGACTGGCGAGTATTCTATTTTCACACAGCATATTAACAATAGCTATAGCAATAGTGATTTTAGACACAGATGGACAAAGCAGGCTTCTCATTTCTGGCACATCACCATTGTTTAGCTAGATTTGACTGGAATCATAATTTAGCTTAGATAATACTAACTGCATAATACTGTTTCCAGCTGACTTTTTATGTTTCAAAATGAATCCATTTTTTTATATGGCAACAGTGTAAACAATGCACTTGATGCTTATATGATACAGTGCTACAACTGTAAAAGCTGAATTTATAGATGACCCACCTTGTGCCTTCCTATGTATTAGCCTATAAACATTCAAATCACAGTGCTCTAACCCTAACCCTAACTCTCTGGATACTCTCTTTTTCTGACTGTCCTCAGTATAATAAGTGAGATGATGTTATTTCCTGTTGCCATCTTTGTTTTTGTGTAGGAGTAGTTGTCTACCTCAAGAAACAGACTAAAATTGTAGCTACTTTTGCTGGACGAAACTGGATTGGTTTTTATTCCAGCCACCTAGAAGAGTTGATGGGGATTTGGAAAATACCTTTTTTGGGTATTTAGTTTTTGAGTCACTGTTCTAAAAATGTCTCTACACATTTAAAAAAAAAAGTTGCAAACGGTTGGGGACACAAGCCACAAAGCAAAAAAAAAAAAAAAAAGCATTTGTTTTCTATTAATATTGTTTGTGTTTAGAAATCTTCACAAAGACATTTGGCAAAACTTTTTATTGATATTTTTCCAAGGCAGATAAGTGTACATTTGCAGTATTTATTGGTTTTGAGTTTTAAGCACACCTCCTTTTTGTACCTGGAACTTCACTGAATTCTTCTCGAGTCTTTGGCAACTGCTGCAGATCCCAAATGGATGCCTGCCGTGATAGCTCTGACACATCCAAACCTTCCCCACACACTAGAGGATAACTCCCAGCCATCAGAGTCGCTATGCTCCGATAAAACATAATGACTGAAGCGAAACAGGACTAAATCCATTGTATGATAACTTATCTCTATAGGTCTGTGGGACTTTTTTTTCTTATATGAGGCCTTGCGTTTCATAAACCCCAAATTCATTTCACTCTGTATCTGTGCTGATACAGTTTCTCCGTCAATGAGAGGGAACTCTGTTGCTGGAAGATAGAGAGGGGGAGAGGATTCACTGCACACTGCAGGTCTAGTGGGAAAACCAAGATAAGAATATTAAACAGGCGAAAGGATTGTGTCTTCTCCTCCAAACCAATAAAATGACTGAGGATGGAAATGAAAAGGGAACATTCAACTTCAGTCTCTAAGAATTCATATGACAGAATTTAGAGGGCCGAGTATGTTTCTGTGAGCATGTGTGAGTGCAAAAAATTGTCATGGAATTTCAAAACATTGATTTATGGTCTGCCATTTCAGTACAGTTATGCAACATGCTAAAATACCTATAAAGCTAATCTAAATAAACCAAAGCACGAGAAACATTTCCAACATGTAGCCTACCCAAAAAAATCTTAAGAGAATTTTACTATAGCAAAACATTTGGTGTCAAAATATTTGCATGTCAACCAATGACTGTTTTAAAGCTTTGGCACCTAGTGACAGTCTGCAACAAATGTTTTGCCACTGCTGGCAATTTAGGACCAGATTCTCACAATATAATTCACAACACACATCTACAAACCAACAAATCTGAATTCAGCCTGATATATTGCAGAATACACTGGCTGCATTTTCAAAACAAAAGACAGATACCTCACTTAACATTGATATTTTTCCAATTAATATCATAACACTGCAATTGATAAGCTCATGCCTCAGAATTAATAGCATATTGTTTGATAAACATTGTGACTATGGCTTTGTTAGATGTAGTTTGCACAGTGGACATCTGATAGACCTTTAAATTTTCTATTTTTATACAGTGTGTGGGGGTTTAAAACCTAAAAATGTTCTAATATCTGCATTATGTCATAAACAACAACATATAAATGATGTCCATTTCCAGGTGAATGCATTTCATTGATTGTTGATCACTACCTTGCTTTAAAACATTTAAAGCAGGACAAGAAAATGTAGAAAGACAGTTTTGCTGGTTACAACTGACACAGTGAGTCACACTCATACAGTCAGAAAATTCATCAGTCGCCCTGATGATGACTGCAAATTACCCAAGACTATGTTGACACGTCTTCATTGCAGCATGTAAGAGGAGGCGATGGCAGAAGAGCTGCCATTTAGCCTGCCAATGGCCCCAGGAGATTCTTCTTCTCTTCTCATTCTTTTTAATGTCTGACAATTAAAGGCTGTCTAACTGCCTGAGAGAAGGAGAAATGGAGAAAAAGAGACGTATAGAGGCAGAGTGACTAAGTGTCAAAGACTGAGGTTCAAAGAAAGAGAAAAGGAACAAGAGGAACACATAAAGACAAGCACACACAAATATATATCAGAAATTAGATGCTAGGACTGCCAACGCTTAAGTTCTGTGTTTTTATAGAGTCTCTGTGGTGTGGTCAGTTAAAATAGCAGTCATTTGTACAGCTAAATTTCTCTTTAACATAACAATAAGTACTCAATCATTAAATTTCTACTTCACCCTAACAGGCCCTGGGGGAATGCTCTCATCTTGTCTTAAGTGTTATCTATACATTTCAGTTATGTGCACAGTCCTTATACTACAACTGTTTGAGGGCAAATCCATCCTGCCTAGTTTTCATTCACATTAGCAGTTGATGCTAATGCTTTCCATATCTATCAATGTGACAGGCACAGCACGTTGGTTTGTTTCACTCAACGGGAGAAATTAATCACACACATTTAGTATAACAAGAGAACATTTGAGCTCTGCATTAACTACACTCATGCTGATTTTGATGGCCATATTAAGACAACATTTTCAGGTTTCTCACTGTTTGTTAACTGTTCTAACTTAACTGTCGTAGCAGCATTTAGCAAGCCTACAGTATATGTAAACTGTATGTGTTTGGATAGTGTGGTATGTAAATGTTAAAGTGCAGAACTTTCATGTAATTTCAGTGTCACACAAGCCAGTTACATGACTATGTAGCACAATTTCCTTTAAACAGGGCAATATATATCTGGATAAAAATATCATCATTGACCACTGTCATTCAAATACATATTTTTTCATCAAGGAGCAGAGCTAAAGTGTTCAATATCAATGGAAGCTTTGTGTAGAGTAAAGAATAATGAAGGCACATTATAGGCAGGTTACATCTATTAGTTACTGCTGTGCTGCATGCAAATGGCATGCCCATGGGAGAGCAGAAAATCATTTTAAACTTCAATAAGTTAAGCGGTGGCAAGTATACTCATAATCTGCACAAAGCCCCAGGCAGCAATGAGGCTGGATGCAATTAGGGGAGAAATAAAATTCTACACAGTAAACAAAGAAAAAATGTAAAAAGACTGATGAAAGTAAAATGAACATCATGCAGTGAGATTGCCTCTTCTTTGATGAGGTCGGCTGTTGCTTCCTTTAATTGTCACAGCATAATACTACTGTTTTCAACAAGGATAACTGTGCCATTTGTTGTAATCTGACAAGGCAATAATACTAACATACCAATCTAATATGACTTTTTAATCTTTGTCATTCCAAATAATAATTAGCAAAATTCTAGGAAGATGCAATGGTGCAAGCATCCTTGAATGTAACATTGTGCACAAAGTCTTTGTAATGACCTACAATTATGCAATGGTGGAAGAAGTATGCAAACCATTAACTTAAATAAAAAACATCAACACTCAGTTGCAAGTCTTGCATTTAAAAAGAATTTTACATAAAAATTTACAGAACCCGAATGGTAATTGCTTGTGTCTTCTCCTTGTAAGTCACTTTGGATAAAGGTGTCTGCCAAGTAAAGTAAAGTAAAGTAAAGTAAAGTAAAATTTTACATAAAAAATGTTACTCAAAATACACTTAAAAGTATCAAATGTAAAAACAGTCATTATGGAGACTGGTGCATATCAATCAGCATGATACAGTTCTTTAAACTGAGAAGGGTTTTACTTCTGCTGCTGTGTTAATGTATAATAACAATACGAAATAACAATACTATAATAAAAATTGCCTGCTCTTCCTGTACTTATGTGTCTACTGCCCTTAGTTGGTTTTCTAATACTGTTTTTGAGCTTCGTTTAAGACTTCAGTAATTATTTGTCTAACTTATTTTGTAATAGTTTTCACAAGGTGTCACTATTTAAATTAAACATTCTTGGTTTAAAACGTCAAGAACTACTTTGGGATCCCGGAGGTTTTTGTGTCTGGAGATAAGTGGGAGTGTCCCGACCTTCTTACGTGCTCGTCAAGCGTTTCTGTGTGAATGTCCCGCCCTGTGCTCGTGCTATTGGTCTACCTGACAAATACACGTGTCTTATTGGAGGAAAGGACTGTCCGTCATCGGTGTTGACGTATGAAACAGGAACTAACCGTGGATGGAAGTGCTGTGTTGGCGTTTAGGGGCAAATTTTGGATCAAAGTGCAATAAAAAAGCGTCAGCTCTCCGTCTTACGTGTCCACTTACAGCAGCTATGGACTTCACAAAGCAGAAACACCTGTAATAAGCGACATATTTTCTCGATAAACAACAACAACAACAACAGTGTAAGTATCCTCGTGAATACAATGACTGAAGGCTGCCTCCAGCCAGTAACAGCTACACTATAATGTTTTACGTTTTATGCTGTGACAAATATAACAGTTTGCTCAAAAACCAACACAGGTTCTCAGAAAAGGTAACACGAATCCTGCAAGCACGACGATTTTTTATGTTTCACAGAGAGAAAAGAAAGTACAAATGCATGCACAGTTGATCTGCAGAAACCTTACAGGGAAGTCTGTTAGCTGTAGAGTGTAGTGTGATTTTCCACAACGCTGACAGATAGCTGTATTTCTAAAGTTTAGATACCACAATGCCCTCACACACTAAAGTTTGTCATAAAAGGTTTATGCACATATTTTGTAATAGGATTAAACTGTCTTAGAAAGGTGTAGAAATATTTCTTAATATAATGTACAGAATAATGCAGCATTACTTGTGCTGCAACTAGTGATAAAACACATTTCTCAGGTTTCCAGAGCCTAGTGTGAAATTTTTTGTTGCCAATTAATTTGGTTTCTATCATTTGACTAATTGTTATCAGCTTAAAGTGACACTATAAACTACAGCCTCTAAACTGTATTCTAAATAAAGACTACAAACCAGTTTAATTAATGATGGAGTATTATAACCCTGTTGAATTGATGCTTTCTGCAGGTTAAACCGATTACATTACTTTGAGTTACGTGGACATAATCAAGAGGCAACTGAGTTAATTTGTATCCAGCATTACTCCATTGTCCTTATTTTGTCCATATTCTGCATTCAGGTGATGAAGTAAAACATACGGTTCATACATACATCCATACATGGTTTCTCTTCCTTATATGTAGCCCTGTGGGTTTTTCAATACTGTTGTAATTCCCTAAACAGAAACCAGATTGTGTACCTGTGTGCATAGAAAATAACCACAGGTTCATGCCTTAATACACTGCACACAAGGGGGAACTATCATCATTAAGTTAACTTGTATAACACAGTCCACCTTTGTCAAGGGTACTATGGCAGCTTTTACTGTACAGGGAATGAAACTTAATTTAGGGATCAGCTAAGTCTTATAGCTCTTATCAAAAATGATTTTTAATCTATATATTTAAGGTGCAAAAACAATGCTTATACCATTATGTAAATATTTTTCTAAATATCAGCACACTCTGTCGCTGCCATCTTTATACTCCACCTTTGCAGATGCAAAATATACACAGCATGTTTTAGAATTTCAGTCTGGAGGTGATGACAGATGCTTTAAATGTGTTGCATTTTGCAATTTAGGTATAATACTGTGATGTTGCAGTACAGTACAACATAGGTGGGAACTCTTGAGAGCCTACTGTGTCCAACTGTAAACATTACATTTGGACAATTTCCTCTTCTCCTTTTGTCCACCTCTCACTTCCTTTAATTTGCTGACTCTGGTTTCCAACTGCTGGAGAACAATAGCTGTGCATACATCCTACCGTCTCAGCTTCCACTAAGAGTGTTTGAAATGTAGCTGAAAACAGTGTTTTTGGTGTAAGGTAAAATTCAGGTCTCCCATGAGAAGAAATCAGACAGCACCGGCAGGCAGCCACGCTCCTTGAGCATGTTAATTCAGTCTCTTTTCTCTATTCCCCGGCTGCACCTCTACACTCTCCGCACTCTTGTTCTTTTTGGGTGCACATACAGTAGATTTTTTTTTTTTTTCCATTTTGTATTCAACTCACATCTGCTTATACATTTTTCTTTGTCTCACCTAATTTTTTTTTCTTTTTTGTGATCAGTCATCATTAAACTATCAGGAAATAGTAGATATTGAGTATTATGTGTCTAAGTTTTCTTTTAAT
>JAUBNQ010000003.1:10585031-10595762 GCA_032353495.1 Ctenopoma kingsleyae
TTTTTTGTGATCAGTCATCATTAAACTATCAGGAAATAGTAGATATTGAGTATTATGTGTCTAAGTTTTCTTTTAATCTTGCTAATTTCTTTTACCCAGCAAACAGGTCAAAGATTTCAGTATCATCAGAAAGCACAGGCCTGCACCTTGACTCATACTTGCTTTTTCCACTATTTTAAACAAAAGGCTACACTATTGATTGATGCGGTGTGTTGTGAGGGAACCTGTCTGGAATTTAGAGCAGAGTGCTCACTGAGAAACTAGTATGTTAGATGGATGCAAGAAACACACAGTGAGTTTTTGGACTTGTAAAGAAAAAATATTATACAGACAGTTACTTTTGGCGAGTGTACATTTTAATATGCACATGCGCTGACATAAATGCACAGTCTTAGAGACTGGCATTTAGTCACACAAATACAGCATAGTCTCACATTTGCATTGTTAAATGAGGAGCCTAAGAATACTATTTTTTAAAGACTTTCTCTGTATACTTCCTGCACTGTGAGCTGTCAGTATAATCAAAGAGAGCTCATGGTGTGAAGGGAAATGGTGTTAGACTAAATGAGACGGATTGGAAATGCACATACTGTGAACATAACACACATGGAAGGTGGTGAAAATTAATTTAATTATGTCTAGCAGATGTATGTGAGAGATAAACCATCTGCCTGATCAAAACTGACTACTCTTGCCTATATACTATGATTGTGTATTTAACTTGAATCCTTTCTGCAGATTTCACACGTTATCTCAGGCTACAGCAACAGGAGTGGAGCTTTATCTGTATTTGATTAAACTGAATGATCAGGTGTAATATTGAGACCCAGCTGTGAAATTCTCACACTCTGAATGTTTTTCTTCTTACTTTTTATCAGCCCAAGGAAGGAAAATGGGAAAGAAGGACGCCAGTGCAACCAGGTTACCAGTTGATCAGTACCGAAAACAGATTGGTAAGTTTCTTGTCATTCTAGTTCTGGTTAATGAGTTTGTTGACCATTAGAGAGTGATTCACTGTAATTGAATCACATGACAATATTTGGTCAGTCGTTTTGATATTTTGAAACTGGTAGGAAACAGATTTAAAGAAATACTCGTTACTTACTTAAAGTATTTTCCCAAAAATAAGATCAGGTCTTATATTGATTTTTGCTCCAAAAGCTGCACTAGGGCTTATTTTCCGGTGATGTACAACAATCTCAACCTTGTCTCCTAAAGGTATTTTTGCATACAGCTAAATTGCAATCACAATTACGTTTTTGTAGTGAACATAATTCTCATGTTGTTTTACACGTATTTTTTTGAATGAATGCCCACTTTACTTCACATTTATTAACGCGTAACGAGTCACAAGGTGGATGGAATATGCTGTTCAGGGCTGACAAGCCAGAGACCCACATTTCACATATGGTACTGTATATTCCAAACCAGCTAACTGCTCAACCAAGATTTTATCAATGCAGGCTGTGTAAGAGTTAGCATAATGGCTTTGCTCAGTCCTGGAAACTTTTCCAATTTGTACTGGAATTGAAAAAAAACATATACCAAAATCAGTGGATTAGAACCAGTATTCAAGCTTTCGAAGAAATTATTCTTACAGATGAACAAGTAACATCTGAGGACACATGACTGATGGACAGCAAATTCCACTCTTAAAAAAAACGCCCTTTTGATGTCATGTCAGAGGCAGTTTTGTCAAACTTTAAAATCATTCTAATCCTGCAGTACTTTGTTTCACCATCTTTCGCTTTACATCACAAAGCCTAAATAAGGCAATATGGTTGGTATCAATCAAAACTTTGGTCCCTGTTAGCATGCCAGCTGTTGTTGCTTGAAGATCACAGCTCTTACTCCTTTCTGGTTTTGTATACCTCTTGTGGAGCAAAACCAAAGAATCGCCATTGGCAAAGCTGGATAAATGTGAGCAGCTCTGACTGATGCAAAGACAAAAAGAAGCTCTCTTCTCCTTACAAGCTTAAAGTTTTTAATTCAATTTGCAGGAGTGGCATATTGCACAAGATTCAGTAGTTTTATTAAATACAAAAGGTACAAATTGAATGTACAAGAGCTCAAGCGCTGTGAAGAAAGACAGCGTGTGTTCCTCTATAGAGATGGTGCCAGTCACAGCTACAGAGGATAAGCTGAAGAGTGACACAATCCAGAAGATGACTGTTATAAAACTAACAGGACACACTAGGTTTCTGTGATGGCAAAGTGTATCCATGGTGATGCATTCATTTACAGAGGTGGTCCTTTTACAGTTCACATTTCAGCTTAAACCTTCTGTTTGACCGTGACTGGAGAACAAGAACAATTTGGGCCATTAATCGGGAGAAAGTCATTGGATGATGCAGTCCAGAGTATTTAAGCTGTAAAACTAGCAAAACACATTAGATTAACGTGGTCAGAGTACCTCAGTGGTGACTTCATAGTCTTCTGGTCATGGAAATTTCAACAAGGATTTTTGTTTGCAGACAAGTATACACTTCACGTTTCAGCTTAGAGACAGTTTTTTTTTTTTAAGTCTGGAAAACATGAACAGCTGTTCCCATGAGGAGACAGTCTTAGAAGAAAGTAGACATAGAGGGATTTGGGACACATGGTTCATGGATGAGATTGGATATACAGTCATGGCTGAAATTATTGGCACCCCTGGAATTTTTCCAGAAAATGCACCATTTCTCCCAGAAAATTGTTGCAATTACAAATGTTTTGGTATACACATTTTTATACCCCTTCTTTAAAGACAACTAAAACTCAAGTATAAGGTATACATAATGCAGAACATTGCTTCTTCCCAGTAGATGACTGTTTGTTGGCCCCTGGTGATCCACATCCTTTTTAATGCCTACTTTATATTTACTGGTGGTGCTTTTGTGTTAGTAAGGCACATGAGATGGTCTTTTAAAATAAATGTTTTCAATTGGCATATGTTTTCCTTTTTGCACCTTCTTGTCCCTTTCACTTTGTACTTTTTTTATCAAATGGCCTTAAAAGGATTCCATGAAACTGACAGCATTCAGAATAACTTGTTTACTCGCCTACGCTATAAAAGCAGCACAACAGTTGCATATGTTTTCATACTGGGAAATAATAATAGGATTATTTAGCCAGCAGATATTGCTTAACAGTCTACCATTGTGTAAAACCTGGCAGGTTCAACAAATAAGAGATAGGCATAACACAGCATGCTTTTCTCCCCCAGTCACATCCCTAACCAGGTGTGCAGAACATTTTATGGTTTCCTTTTTTCCCCTTTACAATTTAGTGTTTTCTTTCTCATCAATTCAAAATATGTAATAGAGGTTTCAGACACACTGGTCCTCTTTCTGCCTCCGCCTCTTTCCAACCCTTCAATTTCTACTGTTTTTCCTTCTTTCTGAAAATAAAGGCCATCGTGCAATTTCAGTGAACCACTGTTTAACAGCAAAGGTTGAAAACAGAGAGAGGGGGGAAAATGATGTTGGAGAAGAAAATGTCTTCAAAGATGGCATGGGGCTGGGTCTTCTGAAAGCTGGAATCGGCCACACACGGTAATTTGAAGTCGTAATAGGGTGGCTTATTCATGGCACATCAGCAGTAGTCCAGGCTGGTTGTTGAGCTGTACCATCATCTCTGCTGGAGTGCTTTTGTCGTGTCAGATAGCCATCAAGGAGCCACTGTTGACACTCTCTTTTTAAATGCCATTATTAAGCCTGTTATAATTGACTGCACCAAGCTGCCCTTAGTGGAGGTGAAGCTATAGTGTTCTTACATGGAAGTGCAAATGGTCACCAATGATTGCTGCGGCCTGCTGAACAAAGTAGGGAAAAATGTTTCAACAGAAAAGAACATCTAAAATTTCAAGTGCAGATCTCAAATAGAAACGTGAGCATATTGCAATTAAATGTGGATACATAGTTGGAATATTTCATTTGTATTTATAGGTACAGTGATACATTTTCTCTATTTCTGCATATGACCTAAAATACAATCTGATTTTCAAGTAAGTCCTAAAAGATACAGGGAACTTAAAGAAATGAGACATGAATACACTTGTTCATTCATCTATTGTGGTAAATGATCCATTCTTACATGTTTGTGTGTGGCACAGTATGTGAACATATAGGATTATTAGTTCATTAGTTAGTGAATGGGACGACAATCAAATGTCAGTCTGTGGGGTTCTGTCTTACTAAAAAAAAAGAGCAAAATCTGGGTCTTTAGATTCAACACCATTGTTACTAACCCCAAAAGCACAATGTGTAATAGTCCATGAGAATCCCGGGTTAACTTCTATGAAAGTAAAAGCATCTCTTACAGTGGCTAATATTAATGCTAATGGCCCCTCATTAGAAAAACACGGAACAACAATGGTGTTCATGACAGAGGTGCAAGGAGGAAACTTCTACTCAACAAAAACAACATTTTTGCCTGTCAAGAGTTTGCAGAGGCCACATGAATAAGCCAGAAGGGTACCTATAATGTTCTGTGAAGGAATGAGAAAAACGAGAATATTTTGGCTCGACTGAGAAGAAGTATTTGCCACCTGCCAGTTTTTTTTTTATGTTTTTTGCATATTTGTCATACTTAAATAAACCAGATTGTCAAATATAACCCAAATAAACACAAAATGCAGTTTTAACTGATGATTTTAGTTATTAAGGAAAAAAGCTATCCAAACCAACATGGCCGTATCTGGGGTGGGGTGTGGGAGGGGGAGTATTTGCCCCCTTGTTAAATCATGCATTTTTTTGGACAGAGTTCAATTTCACTTGCCACACCCAGGCCTGATTACTGCCAGAGCTTTTGAATCAAGAAATCCCTTAAATAGAATCTGTCAGACAAAGTGAAGTAGGTCAAAAGCTTCGAAAAAGCAACACGTCATGCCGCGATCTAAGGAAATTCAGGAAAAGATGAGAAACAAAGTTATTGTTATCTGTCAGTTTGGAAAAGGTTACAAAGCCATGTTTAAAGCTTTGAGACAGTGAGTGCCATTATCCACAAATGGAGAAAATTTGGAACAGTGGTGAAGAATATCTAAAGAACTGCACATCTGACTTGCCTCAGTTAAGGGTTCATGACTCATAACCATAAAAAAGACCAACCACCAGCAGTCAAACATGGTGGTGGTAGTGTGATGGTCTGGGGCTGCTTCAGGACCTGGATGACTTGCTGTGTTTGATTAAACCATGAAATCTGATCTCTACCAAAAAATACTGAAGGAGAATGTCTGGCCATCAGTTTGTGATCTGAAGCTGAAGCTGACTTGGGTTCTGTAGCAGGACAATGATCCAAAACACACCAGCAAGTCCGCCTCTGAATGTCTTAAAAAACAAAATCAAAAACATAAAAAAAATCAGGAAGGTGGCAAATACTTTGTTTGGCGATGTTAAAATGCTATATTCCAGAATAAGAACAATCCCATCTGTTAACTGTGATAGTGATGGTACCATGATTTGGGTCTCCTTTGCTGCCTCTGGACCAGGATTGCCATCATTGTATGCACCTGTCACCTGAAGCTCAACACAAAGTGGACCGTGCAACTAGAAAACAACTCTGAACGCACAAGTCATTTTACCAAAGAATGATTAAAGCTGAAGCAAGTTAATGTTTTTAGTATCAATGTCCTTTGTTTTGGAGTGGCCGAGTCAAAGTTGAACAGAACTTAATCCTGTAGCTATGCTGTGGAAATACCAGAATAAAGTAGTTCTTGCCAGAAAGCCTTCCGGCATACCTGGGTTGAGGGAGGTTTGGGGTAAAATCCCTCCAAGCCAGTGTACAAGCTACTGGAAATATTTATTGAATGTTATTACTGCAAAAAAGGTTGCAGCACTTACTAGAAGAATTGGTTCACAAACTTTACCCAAACAAAATATTTAAGAATGATTTAATTTTCTCCAATAAATAAATGAATACATGTATTTTTTTATTTGTTTAATTTGTGTAATTAGGCTTCCCTCATCTAGTTTTATGACTTGTGTGAATCACGTTTTGGGTAGTATTTGTGAAAAAATAGAGAAAATTCTAAAGGGTTTATAAACTTTCCAGTGCCACTGAATGGTACAGATTACCAAAGTATTGTTTTCATCATTGCATTATAAAAGAATAATCTACATTAAGTTGTTTTAACGCTTTGTTCCTCTACACAAGAATCACTTCAAATAATTAGAAAAAAAACTGTTGGTTAACTTGTAATCATATTTTGCATATATGTCTATTTCTCTACCACCTGAGATTTGGCCTTCGTTATTCTTCCCTGACATGATGGCAAAAGACAAGGGATAAACATTCCTGTGTCTGGCATCAGTCACATGCCAGCGATCTGCACCATGTGGTCACTGACTATTTGGCTACTGTACCACGTAGACAGAAAAGCAAAGCATGAGGAACTGTCAGACACGCTGTCAGTGTATTGCCCAAATTGTCCTTGGGCTTTCAGAGTTCTAGATGGTGGGTTGTCTGTCGAAACCACTTCATCACTCTGCATGTAGTGCATATGGAGCACACTCGGTCCCTGTGGACACAAACATAGACACGCATACATACTGAATTACTCAGGTATGTTAGTGTTTCATTTTGTCATTTTACTCTTGTGACAATTGTGTTCATTAGCTTTTTAAACATTACAGTTCTGGCTCTGTGACATAGACCGACAAACACTTACTGCTAACAATAGTACATGTTCCTGTAATTCAAAGATTTCACATGGTTTCCTGATTATATATAAAGTTAAGCAAAATCATGACCTAATGATCCTAGACACATTAAAAAAACAGTTTATTAAAAAAAACATTTTTTGAACAGGCACGAGACCTTGACACTTAACTGTGCATGAAATGGAGACTGGATGTGAACTTCTGAACTTTTACTACATAATTTTATCCTGTAATGTTACAGAGGGTAAAGGACAAAGGATTTCACATTGCACCAGTCTAGAACTCTCAGAGCAATGCATCAACCTCTTCACCATCACTGACATGATCAAGTTTTGGTAAAGATTTCACAGATCTTCATTAATGTGCATTGTCAATGAAATAAATAAAATAGTAAAATCTTTCTTGCTTCAGACAAATACTTTTAGATGTCTGGCCCTATGTCTGACTTTAATGGCCAATTTGTGTGACACACAAATCACATACCTTACCCTTCTCATTCTCTTGAGTGTTCAATCACATGTGGCTAATTTTAGCTGGCACCCCTTACGTGTGTCATTACACTAAGTGGAACAATAGCTCAAGATAAAAACAATTTTTTTCAGTCTTAATCAGACACCATTTATATTGGCAATGACAAAGGAGTAAAGAAAATCTTCAAACGCACATTGCAAGGGAATGTACAGTAAGTGTTGGGCTGGAGGGGCACTTTCATATTTCTCTTGTCGTTTTGACATGAAATCAGTGAAGACTTCAATGAAAGGCACACTTAGGGAAGCCTCTCAGCATGCACTCTAGGCTGTCTTACATGTTGCACTGAGACATGCCATTGTCATTGCTGTACAGGAGGACAGTGATGCCTTTTCAATGTGGCAGGCAGACATTGGGAGGGATGGGAGGATGGTGTGTAGTCCAGTGCAGGTAGATAATTGGTGACAGAAAGTGTCTACAGCAGCGGTGCAGCAGGGGTAACAGCAATGACAAATTGGAGAGCTCATAAGCCCAGTGCAATGAGATTGTGTATGTTTGTGTGCATTCACAGACAAACCACAATAGAGGCAAAATGAGGTTTTATAATGCTGTAATGCAGCAAGAATACCTCACACAGCCTGATGCAATTCTCTGGCATTTCTTCTTCATATGAGCTATTCATACTCCTACTTGGTGTAATTATTTTGATTTTGCCCTAATTAAATATTGATTCTTACCAGATGGTTGTGAGTATATTGGGTTATGATGAATTTTTGCTTGTAAATATAATTTTTCCATGTAGACACAAGTTTAGCCCTGTACATGAGGAAAAACAGCACAGGTGTGTGTTTTGGAAATGTTAGGAAAAAATATCCTTTAAAATTTTAACCCTGACAGATATTACCAAACAAAATTAACTTGGATCAGAACAGATTGAGTTGTAAGCTTCAGCTTTAAATGTCAGTGTGCAATTTATTTCTTTGGGTAGAAGTCAGGTTACAAAACATAAAGGATTTCCCAAAAATTTTCCTAACCTGTTCTGAAAATTTGTGTATTGTAACTGTACAGAATGACATTTCTAAGGTGTTTTAGGTATGAAGAAAAGTTATATTTCTAAAGTAAGTATAGATGTCAAGGTCTTAAAAAGTTATACTCACTCACACAGGCATATTAAATGTCAAAATCGGTTGGTCTCAATGGAATTTCTGTGTCCAGTGGACTTCACAGGACTGAAGTAAATGTCTGCAAATTTTTGATTTCAACTTCACCTTGATTTTGTGAATTTTGACATATACTTTGATGGTTCTCACCTTTGTAGGAGGGCTTTATAATCTTATCACTATCCAGTTTTAGTGGACACTCTTCTACTGGAGTGTAAAATCGTGAGAGCAAATTAGGAGAGAATTGGGGCTAAATTCTGTGCCATCAACATGCCCGAGAGCCAACGTGGCCAGTTGTGTCAACAGTTCTCTGCATATCACATGCATGAGAGAATTATTTCAAGTATTCATGTGTTTTCATTTTTATACCTCTGGCAGTGTGTGTGGCTTTCTGTGTGTTTTTTCTGGTTGTTTATGCAGCATTCAGTGTAGCTTCCCATTGTCTCACGTGACCAATCTGCAAAATCCTTTGTCAAATTTCTGCGAATAGAGACCAACCTGAAGTTGCCCACCAATCAAAGTTCCCCTTATCTACTTTCTGACAAGTGGAGGAGACATCCAGTGACCCTCCTGAATGAATTCCCACTAGCTCCCTGTCCATTCCTGGCAACATGCTCCCCATTTCTATTAGTCCTTCACTGAGCCAGGGGGAGGTGGAGGAGGAGTTGGGACCAGGAGGGAGCGAGAAATGGATAGAAATTGTGACTGCACGATTTCAGAAAAAGAAACAGGAGGAATGAGAATAGAGGAAGTGTGCAGTGAGACACAGCATTTGCTTGCATGCTAATGGTCAGCTTTTTTTTCATGGCTGTCCCAGAGGAGGAGTGATATGCAGCTCTGTTTGCAAAATCACAACAAACACGCCCTTTTCGTCACTAATTTTACTCTTTTCTCTCCTACAACCTTTCGAGATGAATGTGGATGCTTTTGTTCTCCTCCTCTCCCCTTTTTATTGTTCTCTCTCCCAAATTATAATGAGGGCTCTGCATGGCCTCTGCATGCCACATGATAAACTGAGAAAACCTTGAAGCTGACTTGGGGCCTGCCTTTTCTCTGTCACACAGGTGTTTCTCTTTTTTCTACCTCTGTCCTTATCCAACCCATCAATCTTTGCCAAATTCTATCTAGATTTAACCTGGCACTGATGTCCCAAACGTAACATCTTAACGGACTCTAATATGTCCCAATATTAAGAGCGCAAGTACATTCTCACAAAGATAGAAGTACTACAATACAAACACACACACTGTTGAGCAAGCTGTTGCCTTTCCGCCCTATTGTTAGCAAAGTTCCTCTTCCTGCAGTGTGTTGTTTCTAATTAGCCAAGACAGTCAGTTCTGCCTCATGTGAACTACACACACACACTTAGCCAGGTGGCCAGTTTGCCCACAAGATTCACCCTTGATGTTGGTCCCATGGGATGTCAACCAACTATGTGCAACTCAGGCCAGAAAAGATTTATTGTATTTGGGATCCATGTACAGATTGAGATGTCTGAGAAACTGTTTAAATCATAGCATTTCAGTGCCATATTTAACTGTATTTTTCTCAGTTGCCAGTGACAGTTCTTCATGGTTTGACATTTCACTTTATTGAAGAGTTACATTAGATGGGTAGATGGGTAAGGGACTTGGCCAGTCCCAGTGCTGCCAGGAGTTTCTGCTTTACTGGCAATCTTGCCTGGCCAATAAATAGTCCCCAACATCAAACTATTTCTTTATATACCTGCAAAGTCTCTTCAGTTTTGCAGTTATTTGATGTGTATTTCCCAAATTCTTGTTTGTTGTAGGTAAACAGGACTACAAAAAGACAAAGTCAGTCTTAAAGGCCACACGACTGAAAGCAGAAGCAAAGAAGAATTCCAGTGGATTCAGGGTGAGACTGGTCTACTGTGACTTTCTCTCTGTGGGACTACTGAAGTCTGTATCTACATGCCTTCCACGTCTTCTGGCTGCATGTCTGTCGTAGCCCATCTGTGATCCTGCTTGTCTGTCTTTCTGCCAGCCATCTTCTTTCCATTTGTCTGTCTGTTTGAAAACATATCTTACTATATCACTTTTCATATACCAGTCTCTTAGCTCTCTTACAACTTACTTTTGTCTTTTGGGAGAGTGATGTTATATATCTACTTGAAATTATGTGATGTGCTCCCCTGCCTCTAAAAACTTATACAAGTGAAATCTGTAAATGGGAATAGGAAGGAATGGAAAATCCTTCACAGGATAAAGTTTACTGTACTGTACTGTATCTAGAAAAAAGACCTAACAACTTTTTGAATAAAGAATTCCTGGAAGGATAAAACTTCTAGGGTTTATATGCCTCCACATTGACGGCAGCTGTGGCCAGAGGTATTATGTTTCGAGGTTGTCTGTTCTTCCCAGTCATACATTTCTGAGGACTGCCTTAAGGAACTTTCTTCAGATTTGGCAAAAACATCCACTTAGACTCAAGGATGAACTGATTAT
>JAUBNQ010000003.1:10600984-10611880 GCA_032353495.1 Ctenopoma kingsleyae
TGAAATTTGAATCTAGTTTTACTCTATATTATGTTTCCAATTAATCTCTTTTCGTTTAAAGAGAAAAACTCAAACTATTTGATGTTTAATACATTCAAATATGTCATCTGCTGTCACATGACATTTAACTGCCTCAGTGTTATAATATATCATTACTAATATCGTATTGTGTTTTTTCATTGACTTGATGCCAATACGCTGCTTTTATAAATCCCCTAATTTAATGGCAGTGTGTTTACAGTCTGTCACCTGACTCATTTCATCAGGTAACAATTCCCCACAGTGAAACTCTCAAAGCAGCTGAGTGTGTTTGCATCATTAATGTGCAAATGGGTCTATCAGAGTGGGAACACCTACTGTGGAGACCTGGTTTACTTTTAAAGAACCTGAAACCGTTTTCCACACTAATGTAGGTAAATTTGAAAACACATCTATTGGTCTGTTTTGGCCTTTCATTAGCCCTTCGCTTACATTTTCCAGCACTGTAAACAAAAAAAAACCAAACAGCTCTTCGGCGTGAATAGCATTAAAAGCACTAGTGTTTGGTTGAACTGTGGACAGGAAGTACTGACATGTGATTATTAGCTTTTTAACCTTTTTAAAACAAAATAACTATTTTTACATATAAAATGTACAGTACATGTTTCTGGGCATGCAAAATGACTAAACAAATCTAAAGTAAGATAAGTAACAAATAAAAAATTATTTATGTCAATCAAAGAATTACACTTTTCAGGTTTGTACTGAACAGTCATCTATCCTCAGTTTTCGTTATTCATAGATAGATAGATAGATAGTGCTAAAGTGATAGAACAGGTTGTGCTTAATCCACAGAAAACCTAATATTATTATTCACTTTTAATTACAGGAATTGAGGATCAGATAGATGGTTTTGTTTGCTTAATATCAGCTGTACAGTGGAAATACAGATGATATTACAGATATTTAGATAGATGAGCAGCAGCATTCTAACAAAAGCTTCGAGTACTTCAAATCTTTTTCCCCATTTATAACAGCGCCATAAGACGCAGTACTGTGTGTGTTAAACTGCGTGCTGCCACCATGACATATATATCGTATATCGCCATTCAGCTTAAAAATATCGAGATATGAGTTTGGTCGATATTGTCCAGCCCTAATTCAGACAAAACAGAACTGCTCCTACATCTAAAAACAGACAGATAAAGCAGATGTAAAAATAGTTTTGTTGTAAAACACTGTATGTTAAAACTTATTTTTTTCCTCTCCTCAGGATGCATTCCTGGTCATTGCAGCAATCCTGTTCTTTGTCCTGTGTATCTACGCCTTCTTCTACCTCAATTTGAGCACAGAGATTAACTTGGATGTGGATGAGTAGTAGGTGGACCACATGCCTGCCTGCCTTCGCATCGTTGTGCTTTGTATGACAATGAACTGCCTCTTCAGGAGAAATGTTGCAATCAAGAAAAATGTCAGTTTTTTAAAATATGATACGAAGATAAATCTTGTCTCTCTTTATTTTTTGCATGGGAACATGTCAATGAAACTGTAATTTTTACTATACTAATTATACTATGATTTGTATATCCTTTTATTCCCTGAGACAAGATCTGAGTATAGCTTTGATTCCTTGAAAATGTCTTTAAACAATTCTTCCGAACAACAGTTATGACCAAGCTCTGTTAATCATATTCTGCATGTCATATCATGTCCCACTGTTTTCTCCATTAATAAAAAAATGTAAATCTCCCGTTGAACCCCTCGTCACATCTGCACAAACACTTGCTTCACATTCCAGTGCACAAACTCTCGGATATCTGGAGATATGGATTCTAATCTCACACTTTGTGAGATTAGAATCCACAAAGCCCTCGTCCTGATTGAACGTGTGTGCCGAATACAGAGCAGCACAGTCTACCTGCTGCACATACAGACAGACTTGCGCAGGATTAACGCTACAAACATGATCCTGTTCTCTCATTTAAAAGGAAATTACAGAGATGAACGATTGCTAATTAGAGTTGAGCCACATGCTCCTCAGATGGAACACCTTGATGATTTTTATTTTTGCCAAATATAAGTATAGTTGTCCCTTAAAGAATACGATGTGTCTCTGTAGAATAGAATATGAAGGTCTGTTAATGCTTCCCACTGCTTTACTCTCGTGCCCTGGGCCTGCAAGGTGCAAGTATTGACATTCCATTAACAATTTTAGTCCAAGTGCTCCCACTGAGGTATTCTTTGTTAGCAAATGAGTACAGAGTCAGGGTCTTTTATTTAGCCAGTGTGCTGTTTTCTGTTTGAAATTGTTGAATGTTTTCACGCTGTCTCTTTGTGTTCCATATTTTTTTCAGCACACATCAACTCTAACAATAGCAATACTGTTTTCAAATAGGCAGTCGAGGCATTGTTTTGGTTATAACTCTTTTATAATAGTGTAGTGCATGAAAGACCAAATCTGTAATAGGCCTTGTGACTCCTTTCATTCATAACATGTTTTTCCCCTGAAAATAAAAAAAACTCTCACATCTGCGTATGCTGTTTATCGCTGACAGAATTGTTGAAATGTGAGACAGTTTTTGAGTTTTCAGTTTCTGCCTTTTCTCCTCTTTTCTCCCATGACCTCCTGACCTCTAGTAAAAGACTAAACGTCAAAGAAACCATTATGATAAACACACAGCCATACCCTCACCCAGTGGCTTTTATTTGGCCTTGGTACATCCAGACTCCCTCCTCTACCTCTGTGGGTCACTCAGATGTAACAATAGATAGCGCGACCTAATAGACCTTCATACATGACACCTGTTATCTAAAAGGTCACCATTACCAACTAAAGGAGATCTGACACAATGGAAAGGATCTGGCAGCTCAACCTATTTATTCAGACCTCTGTTTAGGAAGATGACCTGAGTTTGTATGGTTTGCTTTGTCTTTATGATTCAATTGCTGAATCTTGTGATATATTATTTTCCTCTATTTCTTTTGTTAAATATCTTTTAAAATCAGAATCATGTATCACTTTGGAAGGAAATGCAAATAATCTATTATGCAAAAGAAAATAAAATGACTTTTTTCAATTTTCAGTACAGTTTTATTCAATGGATGTTTTGTGAACTAAGCATGGAGTAAGCTATGTGTCATCAAACAGTTCAGAAAAAGCCAGCTAACCCTAACTCCTGTTTTTTTCGTCTAGGACATATCAACGACCATTGCAAATAATAAATTATATTAAATAAGGGGTCATATTTACTAAAAACATTACATTAATGCTAAGTACTAGTAATGTTTTTTTTTACTTCTTTATCCCTAACGACTTATATTTAGCTGCTAAATGAAGATTTAGTTACTTTGTGTCTAAAAAATGTAAATAACAAAAAAAAAAAAATCTAAAGTCAGTTTACTTTTATGAGGTAAGAGATCATGTCATTTCTAAGCTATAAACATCCATGTTCTCTCAGTAATGCGCTATTAAATCTTATTGCCTAGTAAAGTCTTCTCTGATCTACATCCCATGTCATAACCTTTCTTCAGTAACAGGAAGTCTGCTGTGTGTGTGTGTGTGGATTCTCTCACTTCAACGCTCTCTGTAGATATTCATTGTTGCTCTGAGTTCAGTATATATACAGCAGAGTTAATCCAAAGGGACATGAGCTTGATGTTAATACAAGCCATTTTACATATCTCGGCTCATGGAGGAAAGTAACCAGGTAGTAGTATTGTATGAACGTTTAGCACCAACCTTAACAGCTTTCCACAGAAGTTGAACGCACCTTCCATTCTGTGACAAATGAGCTAGATGCCACACGCCCAAATCCGATTCATTAGTCATACGATGTATGTCACCAAGAGTAATTATACTTAGGCCTAATCTTGCATATGCAAGACTTTCAGTACAATATGTAATGTTGCTGCACTTTCCCACACTTCAGGCAGTAGGAAACACTCTCATACATGTGTCTGTTTACCAAGACATAATTCATAATTTGTTGAACTTGACGCAGCACACTTGGGCCATGCTAGAAATGGCTGGAATGGTATTTTCATTTGACATAAACAAACACATGCATTTTGTCACATTTTCTGTCTGTGCCGTGACGTCATGTGAACACAGAGACACACCGACCTCAGTGTGTCTTCTGTTTAGTTTCAGACAGGACGTTTACATCTGTTATGGTGCCTTTTTTTGTGGATGGTGTGCTTGTGTGTCTGAGGACACAGAGTGCTTGTGCAGCCTCCTTGTCAGAGTGTGTTCGTCTATATGTGTGTGTATTTTCAGCATTCAGCACTGTGCCTGTGGCCATGCTTCAGTGGAGCGTTCAGTCTCTCTGACGGACCGGTGAGAAGTGAGGAGGGTCAGTCCCGCCAGGAGCTCATTTAGTCCCTATCTCTATCACACACACACAAAGTCTCTCTACAAGTCACTGACAGGGAGGCTCATCGCTCCCCCTCCATTTCTTTCACACCCATACTGCTGTGCTTCCATTAGGGAGATATCGTGAGAAGACAGGACTGATGATGCATGTCACAAAGTACTACTGCCAGTCTCACACATAATGTCTCCTCCCTTTTTCTCTCCCTACACCTTCCCACTTTTTCATCTCCTCTCATTGATTTGTCGCTTTTCTGTATATCTTTCACTGTCTTTGCAGTTCTGCAGTTACATCATGTTGACTTTGGTATACAGATTTACTTTAATCAAAATGACAGAGGACAGAAAAGCTGTTTCACACTGAGTGACACAATATATAAATTAGGGAGCTATAGCTCATTAATAACTTAATTAATAATAAGCTGTATATACACTACCAGTCTATGGTTTTCTCCTTCTGTGTTTTTTCTTTATTTGTATTATTTTGAACATTACAATACTGACAACACTGAAATTATGACAAAACAAATATGGAAATATTTAACACAAATATGTTAAATAACTATATTTTAGATTGTCCAAAGTAGCTACATTTAGCTTTGGCACACTTATGGCATTCTCTCATTAGATTCACAACCTGGAATGGTTTTCAATTCACAGACTGCCTTGTCAAGATGCCTTCTTAATGTGCTTTAGACCATCAGTTGTCTTGTGCAGAGGAAGGGCGGGTACAGAGTCAGTAGCAACATGGTTCCCACTGCAAAGCATGGCGTAGGAGGCGTGATGTTGTGGAGGTACTTTGCTGGTAACACTGGTGGTCAAAATTGAGGGCTCACTTAGTGTGTTTTCACACCCAGCACATTTGCTGGGGGTCTTGGTGCGGCTGTTTTGGTGCGCACCTGAGTGCAATTGCACCAAAAGGGAAAGCTTGTAGGTGTGAAAACACTCTCACCATGGCTAATCACCATGGCTGCCACACTATTTTCCAGTGAGATGCCTTTGAATCTGTTATGCACTTAGGGGGAACATCATCTGTTTTTCAACAGGACTATGACCCCAAACACAACTCTAGGTTATGTAAGAACTATTTGTCCAAGAAGGAGAGTGATGGACTGCTGCATCATATGACCTGGCTTCTACAATCGCCCGATCTGAATCCAGCTGAGATTGTTTGGGATGATATGGACAAGTACTCAGCATTTCAGGGAACTCCTTCAAGACTGTTGGTAAACTTGTCCAGTTGACCACCTCATGAGGCTGTCTGAGAGAGTACAAAGAGTGTGGAAAGCTGTCATCACAGCAAATTCTGGCTACTTTGAAGTATCAAAAATATATTTAAATATATTCTAGGTTGTTTAACAGTGTTTGTTTACTGCATAATTCCATATTTGTTATTTCATAGTTTGGATGTGTCCATTATGTTGTTATGTTAAGAATTATAAAAAAAAAAGATAAACTATGGAAGGAGAAGCTTGTAGTGTAATTCTTATGTAGTGCTGAATAGTTTGGAATAGTTTGCTTGTCTTTGTCCTAGAAATGATCTTTCTACATAGTATCTACCACTCTGCCAAAATGCAGGTATCTGGAGGCTTTAATGTGAAAAACAAATATGACCATGTCAACCCTGAACTTGACACTAATACTTTGGTGTTTAATTCTCGGTCGACCTCTGTTGCCTGTGTGTCTGATATGAATGCATTAGCAGGATTGTGCTGTGTGGTGGATTAGAATCACCCCCGTGCTTTGTGAGGTGTGTGGTAATGCCAGACTTAGTGGATTTTGCTGCAAATCATATCCTCCCATCGCCTTCTTAATCCCTGATGCGCTGCCTAATGACACATCGACTGAAGAACTCAGCAGGAGAGCTGAGAAAGGCAGGGAGAAAGTGACAGGAAATTTGTGAAGACACAAAAGTAGTTAGAATCTCTTGATAAAGCTCTTACTGAGACACTACGGACATTGTTGATCTGTATGGTGTTACAATATTTGTGACTTGAAGCAAGTGAGCATGAGCAAGATGTGGCTTTTTGTGGTTGTGTTTTTACAACTGCTGCATCCGTAATCAGTGTGTCATAAGTGGATAGGGCAGGTGCTCAACAGGTGTGCTCTGATACCAATCCCTCTCCATTTGCCTGCCTGTCCCTCCATGTTTGCACATGCTTATTGTGTTCTTCGCAGAGGAACACCTGGGCTCTGCCGCACCTGGGCTTATTGCCCAGTCCTCTGTCTAACAGCGCACACACACACACATACACACACACAGAGAAATACGCTGGAATTCAGCCAGTTCCTGTTACTACCTAAAGCAGGAAGGAGCAGCTGACATCCTATCCTTCAGTTCCCAGAAGACTTAACACCCTGAGTAAACCATCCAAACTCGGACCCACTTGAGACTGAGGATCAGTCCTCTTGTACACATCAGTCAAATGAAAAAGGAGAGCACTGAGGATTCTCTTAGCACATTAAACTAATAACTATTGGGTACTTCTGTTGGATTCTTTAAGGCTGGGTGTTTTGTGCATGCCAACAAAAGCAGCAGAGCTTTCCGAGCTCTGTTTCAGTAAATAAACTTCAGCGACAGATGCCAAATGTGGCCAAGGCTTGGCTTGTTAGATCAGCATACATTTCGCACAAGAAAGATGACTTTATTTTAAATAATGAGCATTTTGTTAGTTAAAATATCTTATTCTAGAGACTTCCAATTTGTATTCAAGTTGTCTCGGAAGACAAAACTAGTACATGCATACATTTCAGTACAGTTCAACAAATACCCTAGTGTGTGAGAGACAACGACAGTGAAACCCAGTGAGATGCCTCCAAGAAGTGGTGTGTTTGGCCATGCACCAGTGAGCGTGGGAATACCTGAGGGAATAACACCAACAGGTTGTCTTCTGGTTCTATTGGTTTGTTGTGGATTTTACTGGAAGAAGTAAGAAGATCTCAGCTCCTTTCTTCCTCTAAGAATCACTGTTCCAGAGAGCAGGCAAGCACTGATGGGTGCATTCAAGTAGTATAGTGGCTCACTTGATAGTTTCTCAACCATCAGCCTTTCCAATCAGTACCTAGTTTAGAAAATGTAATTTAATCAGTTAATTGGTGCAGCGGTTTCCATTCTCATGCTGGCATTTAAAACCCCTTAATTGTTTGCATGTTATTTGCCTTTTAAACGTTTAAACTTTTAAACTTTTAAACAGAAATTTCCATCACTTAGGGGTAGAAGAAAAAGATGATAACACAACATTAAAATATTATCACCTTATAAAGTTGATGTGTTTCTGGCCAATTAGCGTTGAGCTCTGTTGACTGATGAATATTACTCCATTGTATTGTATTGTCTCTCCATATAACTCCAATTTAGATCTGAGCAACTCATTGCAGCTGGAAACGATCACTGACTGTGGTGAGATTCAATCAAAATAATAAATGTACACGCTGTAACACCAACACAGTGACCTGAAAATTGCTGAAATGCTCTGTAGAACTAACCTTGCTCTCTGAGTGACTCATTTTTTCATTACACATTTTGAGTAATTCCTATCATAAAATTAAAAACACGTTTTTTCTTTTCAAAATAAATTAGAAAAGTTTTACACTGGCAAATTGATTTTAATGTTGGTTTAAGTCGTTTTTTCTTCTTCAATCCTAGCACTAACTGCATGTGTGGAACAATTAGACGTCCTTTGAGCTTCATGTTTTACATGGGGCTCACTTGGGCAGGATACCAAACCCCACAGGAACAACACATTAGTTACATTAGCAGCGAAACTCACATCATTAGCAGTGACATTTCAACCGTCTAAAGCAGCAGTTGATGTGTTTTGGCAACAGCAACAATGGCAGATGATACATAGTCATTCAAAATGATGGATATAAATCTTTCTGATCACCTCTCCGTCTTGTTCACTTGTTTCTTGTTTGTGGGAGAAACAAACCTGAACAGATACCACATGACAAAGGTCTAATGAGCCAGAACAGAGTCGCGCTTCTGTGTATATAGGCTGTCTGTAGTAGTCCTGTGTATGCGTTTTTGTGAGTATTTGTCAGTCTTGGTTTGTAATTGTGTCAACATATGCTCAAGCATTGCCACTGTACTTTCTAGTCTTTACCTGAGTGAGCATTCTCCATAGCACCAATCTCTTGGTTTACCTAGCGAATATTTACACTTTAAGATGGATATGGATGGAATGGAAAGATAGAGCAGCTTCTTGGAACATTTATGTCTTGAAAGATCGTGGTGTGCACTGTCTTTGATTTAGAAGACAGACATGGGGTCCATACCCTAGAGGCAAAAGGCAAACAGGCACCCACATGTTCTTTCTTTTTCCCTTTTCCCTCTTCTCTCTTTGTCCCACAAACGCACACACTGCCTTCTCTATTTGAACACCACTGTCCACTCTCTCTCTTTTTTGTCCCCTTAAGCCGCAGGTCACTAGAGGTCAAGGCAGATATCACTCAGTCAGAGGGACATTAGAGGAAGAAGAAAGACTGCCATTCACACAGATCTTTTCCCATTTTTTTTAATATTTGCACTTCTGTCATTCTCGATGTTTTGGTGCCACAAAATCCTCTGTCAAAGGGTAGTGCGGCAATGGTCAGTGTTCAGATGTTTTCATGGCAGCCAGATGCTGGATTTACTGTGCCTGGATAAGAATTTGACTTTGGGTTGGTTTCTGCTGTTATAGTTCAATAGTATATCACATTATTTCTGTAGATGCAAAGAGCAAGTTACATAATGTTTATAGTCATGGTAGCACTGTGACACTAGTGATGACCACATGGGTCAGCACATCATTGTCAGCTAGCACAGTTAGTCAACATGGATTCAGTGCTAAATTCCTGCTAACACACTAAACTAAAATATTAAACATGGTAAACATTATTTTACCTGAACACCAGTACATTTCATTTTCATGATAAGCTTACTGGTTAATGTTTTTGCATGCAAAGATAAAAAAATGAGTCACACATATCCTCACTCCGCCACACATTCTGCACATCCATGTTTGGCTATCTTATAGCTGATGTCCTTACTATGAGTACAGCTTATTGAGGTGAATAGACAGACTACTATAATTTTGTAGAAATTATGTGAGTGGAAAATTACTTTTCTTTTAATCTGAACGCATCTTTAGCCTTGATTAAAAAGCTTAAAACTTAAATAAACAAAGAATAAATTGTGTAACACTTTCCTGTAATCAATTTTAATCAAAACTAAAACATGCACTTGTTCAAACACTGCTCTCCCCTAGTCCAGTTGATTTATTCTTTGTAATGGAGAGAACAGCCACTGAGTGTAGTATTTCTCTGTGTTTAGGACACTGTAAAGTGTTGTTGTGTTGAGTTGTGATTTCTCAGGCACTTTTGCGATGCTTTAAACTAGATCTGCAAAAAAAACATCATAACAAAACTCTTATTCTAGCATTAAGAGATTATTGTCATCCCTCAAATATTATGAATTCAGAAATATTATAGGCAGGACAGTTACAGCCCCATTGGAGTTAAACCCTACAACGCTGCTTATGCCATCAAGATGTCTCTTGTGAAGTCATTGGGTATAAAAAGCTTTAAGTTATCACAGAATCAACATCACCTGACACACTGTCTGGGCTGTCCGTATACACGGTAGCACATCAAGTGACATGACAGTTTACACAGGTGTCCACTCTCCAAAAGAGAGAAAAAAAACTTCTGTGATATTTGCATTTGACTTCTAAATATCCTCCCTTTAAACACACACACATGCACACACAAACAATGTCAGTGAATTAAAGAGGGAGACAGTGAACTGACAAACCTTGGGGCTAAAGTGGCATTTACACAGACAGGCCTAAAACCAATCCATTTCTGAAGGACAAGTCTTACACCACAGTGAGTGTATGTCATTAAATTTAATACACATTGGAGGGCACTGTGTGTGTGTGTGTGTGTGTGTGTGTGTGTGTGTGTGTGTGTGTGTGTACTGCATCTGACACCCATCTTTATCAAACCTGTTTTTAATGAGGATACACACCTGTGGCCTTCTCAGACACACACAAACCCTAATAGTTGGCTTTTAAGCTGATCCTGTGTTGGTCTCCACACTGTTACACTCGCATACTATATGTTTGGATGCTTCCTTTTCAGCTGTTAAATCTATATCATGCAAATACAGTAGCTACTGTTTCTTAGTTTGGTTAGCTCCCAAAAACATAACTCATGTTAATAATCTTTCTACAAAAAATAAGAAATCAGCTGGCTCTCATAACAAACCAGAATGTTCCTGGATGCAGTATGGCCTTGCATAGAGGACAAATTATGCAATTCACATTAATGTTAGCTCATCCAGATCTAATAACAATAATTTGTATCTGAAAGCTCCTTGATATTCAGACTAAACCCACATTTTTGCGACAGTCAGTTGTTTTTGTTGGTTAAATAGGGTATGAAAATAAAGTTGTGAATACATTTTGTTGTCTAAACCAAAAACAACCCAATAATAAGAAAATCTGTTCCAAATGACAAACAACAAGCAGATGTGAATATCATTTAAAGAAAAATGTGGATTTGAC
>JAUBNQ010000003.1:10616509-10642195 GCA_032353495.1 Ctenopoma kingsleyae
TCTATCTATCTATCTATCTATCTATCTATCTATCTATCTATCTATCTATCTATCTATCTATCTATCTCTCTCTCTCTCTCTCTCTCTCTCTCTGTCTCTCTCTCTGTCTGTCTCTCTGTCTGTCCGTCCATCTACTCTGAAGATTAAGCCAGATCTCTAAAATTGGATGACAAACAACAAAACTGAAGTTTTTGAAATAAATTTATTGTTGACACTAAGAATGCTGGCACTATTAAAATTGACTATTAATGAAAAATGCTGGTAGCTCAAACTTTTTTTTCAAAATTCAAAAGTCTATTTACTCTACAAAATCTTGGTTCCATTTTTGTAGCTGTGTATGTCTATTAGAAACACGCACTAACCACACACCTAATGATAAGCAGCTCATTAAAACAATCTGTGTCTTTTTGCCAAGTCCTCCCAGCTTTGGGAACATTGTTCTACGATACACACCTCTATCTGGGAGCAGGGGGATAGAGTTTACCGTTGCACAACTCTAAGGAGCCACTTATGCGTGAAAGGCAGATGTGTTTGCACTGTAAACAAGAGAGGGGAAATGGAGAGTGGTGCAGAGCCATGCCAAGAGATCTTCTTTGGCTGCCAGGGGGCTGCAATTCTAGACTTCATGAAAAAATATAGACAGGAAAAAAGCTTTGCATGAAAGCACAACAATACATGTTTATGTAGCGACACAAGTAGAATGAACACTGTAGTAGATTAACTGTATTCCTCTTTGTACAAAGCAAGCAAATAACATGAAATCACTATCATGTATATGTTCATCATGCCTCTGGCCATGAGTGATTTGAAAGTGATTTAGTTCTTAGCACAGATCAAGTAATTATGGGGGACTTTAACATTGACGTAGATGTTGACAGTCACTGCCTCAACACTGTATTTAATTCACTTTTAGGCTTAATCTAATAAAGAAAATCTAATAAACCCACTCATTGTTTTAAGCACATCCTCGGTCTTGTTCTGACGTAGTGTACAGCATTAAAATTGAAGATTTTAGTATTTCCCCCAAACACTATATTGTCTGACCATTTTTTTAAATAACATTTGAATTTACTATAATGGACCTCACAGCAATCAGGAAACTTTCGACTGCAGTGTCTGAAAATGCTGTCAGCAAATTTAGAAACTAATCTACCACAGCAACAATACCTACATTACATTCACTGCAAAAAAAGATTGTACGTGCAGTTTAGTTGCATAAGAACGCAATTTTTGAGACACGATTGAGTTAACTTTTCCTTTCCAGGTATTTTGTTCTATCTTGGTCTATGTTATTACAATGTTTCCCACATTCATCTTTTTACATTCGATGATTTGGGATGCACTTTGCATCATCAGCAAACTGAAGGTGAAGTGGTGGTGGCTAAGTCCATCACTGGAGAGATTGTCTGACCTCTTTTCCAGCAAAAGGCACAAGATACATAACCTACTTCATTTGTGGCAATGCAAAGTATTACACCATTTTTCCACAAGTTGTAGGCAGATCGAGGTCGAGGCAGATGACCGCCCACCCTGAGCCTGGTTCTGCTGGAGGTTTCTTCCTCTATAGGGAGTTTTTCCTCTCCACTGTTGCCTAGTGCTTGCTTAAGTGAGATTGTTGGGTTTTCTACAAATATTCTGTATATATATATATATATATATATATATTCTGTATAAGGTCTTAAACCCTACACTGTAAAGTGCCTTGAGATAACTTATGTTGTGATTTGGCGCTATACAAATAAAGTTGAATTGTAGCAATTTGCTTGTCACTGGATTACATAAATATACTTCATCTGTGGAAATGCATTCTCAAGAGTTGTTAGGAAACATGGGATATGCTGACCACCTCTGGAAACCTGGATAGTGACACAGGGAAGATACAATGCTGATTATCATCACTTTAAAAAGAGTTATTAAGAGAGCAGAAATTTACTTTTTGATGCCCTGGTTTTAATGTCTGCAATGTTTACATATATACAATGTTTTAATAGTATGCCACCTTTCTCCTCCCAGAGTTTGGACAGGATTTGATCATGCCTTCTCAAACTTTCATAAAATATTTGAATTAAAGAATACTTATGCATGCAGTTCGGTGCCAATCTCTTGGCAGCTTTCCTTTCTGCTTTATTTATTAATAAAGCAATCATTTGCTCTTTTTTGTAATTAAGTGTTTGAAATACCCATAAATTTCAATTAATAAGTGCTGCTCAGTGGCCATGAACTTCACAGCATGGTCCTGACAGGTAGTTGTTACCATTATGGATAATTTGGTTTGATATTTGACCTTATAATTCTGCTTAGAAACATTGTATTTGGGCATTTGTCCTAATTGCTCAAACATGGCACAAAAGTCATTGAAGCTACAATTTACTATTTTGAAATGTCTTCAGTCCAAAATCCAATGTTTTCTGCACTTAATTGAATACCCCACTGGTCTTTCTAAAGGAGTCTACAATTGAGATGAATAACTTTGCTCTGTAGGTGCAAACTTAATTGATAGTATCATCATAATGTCCCTATGTGTCCTCGGTAAAAAACAGAATATGTTAATATTTGTGTATGATTTTCTGTGTGTGCGTGTGTAATCTCATGACTCTGTAATCATTGCAGCGTATGTGTGTGTGTGGCATTGAGTGAGAGTGAGTGGGAGAGGTGTGTGTTTGTGAGTGGGAATGTATAAATGGCTGGCAACATGCATTAAGAGAGAAGTGTAGTGTAAATGGTGATGGTGTGTGTTTGTGCGTGTTCTGAGCTGTACACCAGAGTGTATATGTGGGAGTAAGCACAGTGTGTGCATGTAGTGTTAATGAGGCCGCATGCTTGCTTGTGTTTGTGTGTATATGTGTCTGTATATGTGTGTACGTGTGTGTACACACATCTCATCTGCATGGCGCCATGCCCCACTGCTTCCATTGGGGTGTGTGAGAACAAAGACTTTCCATTTCGAGCGCTGCTGTGCCTGCAGGGAAAAGCCTGATCATAATTAGCTGAATGATGAGCCTCCGCCATGCACCGCACAGCAGGCCTGTGGCTGCCTCTCTGCAGCACCCCTTTCTTTCGCTTTTACTCTTCTCTCCATTTTCTCTACTTCTTCCTCTTTTTCTATTTCTGGCATTTTCTGTCTAATCATTATCTCTCTCATGTGCTGTGTATCTTCTCTTCTCTTCTCTTCTCTTCTCTTCTCTTCTCTTCTCTTCTCTTCTCTTCTCTTCTCTTCTCTTCTCTTCTCTTGTCTCTGTCTTTATCTTTCTCTTCATTTAATTCCTTGATCCTTGAGTCTTCTTTTTTTTTTTTATCTTCAGGTTCCTCTGATGCTGAAAAAAGTAGGGATGGGACAAGACTGACTTTAAAATGTCTTGCGCAAGATCAGATCCAGACACGGATTTGCATATTCAAACACCAATATGCCTCGGTGAAGAATGTGTGATGACGCTTACAAGAATTTTGGAAACATAATTCAACAATTAATTACAATATCCTCCAGGGACATTTTTATTTTTAGTATTGCTGTTTCTGTTACCAATGTGTAAGAGAATATGTATATAGGCTTTAGAGTATAATTTAAGATCAGTTATTGTTATGATAAATGATGTTTTACCATTTAACTACAGGAGACATATATTTTTGACTAGGACTGTGTTTCGGCTGTTAAATTTATTACCTCATATAGCTTATAGGCATGTGAAATGATTTTTGCTCATTTGTGTCTGATGTAATATTGTAATATCTCCTAAAACAATTTCTAAGCTTTACCTGTAAGACGTTCCATTATCTTTCAAACCCCTGGAATAAACCTGTAACATTTAAAACCTTTCACCAACATAGATGTACAAAAAAAAATTGGCAACACAGTGCAAAAACTATTCTTAGAGATTTACCCCACATCAAGAGATAAGATGCTTTCAGTTTGTTTCTCCGCTCTGCCCTCGATCTTATCAGTTAATTCAGTCTGGCAATAATTCCAAACAATGTAATATGATTTCTCCCTGTGTTTATGAGTCAAGCAACACTGTTTCCCTTCTCACCTCCAAAGTGACTGTTGCCATGTTTGTTGACTGTATCATGACTTAGGCATCAGCTGCGTTTCATTATGCTGGGGATTATTAATGACATCTGTTTTGAACCAAACTGTGCAGCCCTTCCTCCCTGGTAGAGCGTGCTGAAAGGCAATAAAGGTTCTGCTAGCCAACAGATGAAAGGGGATACTGTAAAATAATCTAAGCTGGTTGTGACTCACGTGGAAATTCTTGCATCTGGTGCACATCTGGAGTGGACAGTAATTTGTTTGTTGCCCAAAGTGTTGATGTTTGATGCAATAAGATGTTAAGTCATTATTAGCACATATTTTAAATTCCTGAGTTAGCTTGTGTGAACTTCATGGCACTTTAACAGAATAATATGGAGTAAGTAAAGATGGTTTTATAAATATATTTTCTGCCTTTAAGATTCAATGTGTGCCACATGAGCAGAGAAGGTCTTCTACTAAACTCACCAGAAAAATGTTGTGAGATGCCCTCTGGGCAATATGGTCATTCACTGCCACCCCTCCACTGACACAGACATAGACATAGACACACACAAATCTGCTATCTTCCCCCTCTCATTTCCTCTCTTTCTCCGTCTCTCTCTGTATAACACAACAGGCCAGGCAGATGGCATCCCCTTGGCCCGCCGTGCCAGGAAAAGCATGTGAATTAAAGGTTATACCCAGCAGGTTTGAAGAGCTGCCAGCACCATCACTGTGCAGCAGAGGGGGGGCCCCGGCCCACCTGCCTCCCAGGATCAGGGACATCTGGCTGGGGTTTTGTGGAATGATGAGCACGCTGCCGCCAACCACCACAACCGGCACCGCGCCGAAAGGAGAAACCGTCATCTGTTCAGTTTTTCAGCTACCAAATGAACAAATGAGCGGGTGTCTGTCTGCCGATTTGTGTGTGTGCATCATTGCGTATGTGTGTGTTGAGAAGTGAGAGGTATATAGATCTTATAGGACTGGATAGAAAATGCGACGTGCACTTGCATACACGTGATAATGGGGTCAAAGATTACAGCTAGATAACGATTACGTTTTAGCAGACCAAACTCTTTTTCTTCATTTTCCATTAGTTCTAATTCTCCGTTTAGAAAACTATCACACATATACACAGTCTGAGAAATGTCCATGAAAAGTGAAAGTGAAAGTACACTCGCTAATAGATGTACATAAACCACCAGATCTTGCAAATCAGCATGTCATGAATTTTGGCAGAGGTTGCCAGGTCCATAAAGCGGTTGCCAGGTCAGGCTCTCTGTAGACATTGACTGAAACAGACATGTCACTGGTGAAGGCTTAACAATACAGCCTGTCTCAAATCTGCTCTTAATTCCTTCTCAATATGTTTCCCCTTGTTTGCTTTAGCTGTGAGAAGAGTGAAATGTTAGGACCCCAAGTAGCTTCACAGATGTTGCGACATATTTCTAGACCTGCCAGCACACAGAAGTTTTATCGCAGAGCAAGACCCATCACATGTACCTCAGGGAGTCACTGACAGTAATGATTAGCAGTGGTTTGATTGGAATGGCCTTCGGCGTTGCGAGGTTTAAAAAACACAGAGCATTGATTAACACTCAGAGGTTATGGCTGCTGTGGGTAATAATGTCTTATGGCAGTGATATGGCCATCGTTATTAGCTATTAATAGATTTGTAATTCCAAGAAGGAAAGTACAACTTTTATTGTTATAATTTAGTCATTGCTAATGAGTCAGGTCATCCACTTTGTATGCTGTAAATATTTACAAAAAGTGTTTTTTTTTTTTTTTTATCATCCATACTATGGTAGCTGCCATGTGAGACAATTTGGCAACTTCAAAGCATTAATGGGCAATTTCATTGAAATGTAACTTCTTATCATTATCATTATTTTTCATTAGTCAATTGCTGAGATTTGGTAGAAAAAAATCTTGAGACAGGAAAGACAAGCAATAATAATATAATAAGATTAGCCAAAATAATAACATATCAAAATTTAAACTTTAATTTAAAATTTAAATCACCACTGATATTAAGACAAACCAGTTTTCCTAGCTACCATAGTTGTGCTGTATACATACACTTTTCCAGTGGAATAAATGATTTTTATGGACATTAGTTTTCTTCTAAAATCCTTTAGATAATCTGACTAAATTGTCTGACAAATTGTTTCAGTCTTACTTCAATGTAGTGCTGTTGCTATGTTCCCAAAATATTCGTCTATTTGTCTAAAATTGAAAAAAACAACCCAAAAAACTCTGCTGTTAACAGTACAATAAACAGCTGAATCAGTCACTCTGCACAATATTATCATACCTCTCTGATAACTTGCATATTTAGACAACAGAAACTTTGGTCTGACAAATTCTCTGTGAAACATGTTATGGTAACGTTAAGTGACATCTGGTAAAAACACATGTGACTTATTTACGACCCCCCCCTGCTTCAGGGGTCAAAACCATCAATGATGTCAGAGAAAAACCAGACACCACTGAAGGTGTTAATGACTGCTCAGCAACAAAGTCAACACAGTGTTTCAATGAGCGTGTTTATCGACTCTGTGGGCAACTATCAGCAGAGAGGAACTCCTAAACTGTTGGTGGACTCTTTGGCAGTAGCTCAGTTAGTAGATCAGTTGTCTTTGAACCCCAGGTCCAGTGGTTCCTCCCGGCTATATGTCGAGGTGTCTTTGGACAAGATATTGAAACCCCATATTAGTGCTGACATGTACTGTCTGGCAGATGTCCAACAACAATTTCCCAAGGAGGTCAATACAGTATGTTGTCATTCTTCTTCTTATTAGTATTAGTATTATTATCAAAAGGAGGAGGTTGTATGTTTCATTGATGTTAATGTGATTATCTGATGTAATAGACATGGATTCCTCCAAAACATGATTGTGTTACCTCTGGTTTTCTTTTTTTACCTCACTAACACACACATACACACTGAGCAGCTGAGCAGTAACTCTGAGCAGTGTGTTAAAGCAGCTCCTAATATCTGCACCCCTAGACACTGTGCTGGACTCTCTCCCTGCCAGCTGCCAGCTCCTGACCCCTTGATACATCCTCCTCCACATGGTCCACACAGCTGGTGCAGAGTCTACACAATGTAGGATGCTTGCATGCTTGTGTGTGTACACGCAAATATGTATGCTGGCATATTAAGACAGACACAAACGCACTTGCACATAGGCAGAAATGCACACACAGATACAAAGGAATAAGTGTAAACAATTATCCTTCACAACACAAAATACCCTAAGATTAGCTTTCTCTCCCACCCACACAGATGCATGCTCCTCTAAAATCTCTCCACATGCACATCTTAAACCACTTACTGTCTCTCAGTCTCTTTTCTATATGCTCGTAAAGGCGCAGTATCCTGGACGCCATGCTATTGTTCCACCAGATCTGTTAAAATAATCTCTAAACTCTCCTGTGTATGTCCCTTTGGCGTCTATTCAGATTTGTCTGCAGCGCTACATGGTGTAGGGTTTTGCATGGAAGAATGACAAATAGTTGGACACAAGGTTGATGGGAAAAGCATGAGAGAGTGATTTGTGGCAGATGATTGATTTTAAAGAGATGTTGGGTTGTGGAAAGTGTTTTGGGCGTATTATGTTGTCAGTGACTTCTTGAGGTTTATTCATCACTATTGCAGAACATAAGTGCAAAGAAAGTGACAACTTTTGGAGACCAGTAGAAAGCTACTAAAAATAATCTACAATTACTTTTAAATAAGCCTTTATATTGTTTAAAATTTGTTCTTGCCATTGTTTATGCAGTAGCAGTCTGTAGCAATGCTAAAGCAATTGCTTTAGACTTGAATTTCATTCCAACATACCTGACCCTGCCCAAGGCTTTGTTTGTTCTTACTGATAATGCGATGTTTGTCGCCACATTGTGCAGTGTGAGGTTTTATCCTACAGTATGTACAGCTTTGGAAGAAATAACTTATAATCTCGCCTATATGATGGGCAAAAAAGCTACACAGTCCTCAATGACATAGCACACTACTGTGTTATGTCACTGAATCATTTCTATCATTGTTGCCGTTTCCTTTGACACAGCTGGCTTAGGACAGCTGGTAAGAATCAAATTTCTATCCCAAGCACATTTAAGCAGAACCTGCTGATCTTGACCTCAAGTCCTCTAATTTAATGCTACACTGTTTCTTGCTTAAAACTAAAATGTGTATGTATGAAACTGAGGTCTGAAATTGTTCAAATTGATATGATTCATTTGAAGACATTTTTGTTCACTGCTGCACCCTGTTCTGTTATGTTCTGCTTCATTTGGGGATAAAAGAAAAGGAGCGTTTGTTTGTGGAAAAGGGCAGCCTCAGGGCAGGTTATCAGCCACTGCAGGCTCCTAACTTGTAGCACGCCTGGTGGGTATCAATATGGTGCCAGCGGGCTCACTTGATGAAAACCAGACTCTGTCTGGAGCTGAAATGTAAAACACTAGTGGGATGAAGGTATGGAGAGAAAAGATATACAGCACGGTGTATTAGAGGGAGGGTGTTGGAATGGATACGAGCAATGGGTACAGCAGAAAGAAATATGAGAAGCATTCAGTGACTTACAGTAAAGCAAAATGGAGAGGGATGGATTTGGGAAGTTTATATCAGGACACAGTACCTTTCATCTTACTGTGTGTAAAGGCACACAGGAGAAAGAGTGGATGTTCCATGGATTATCTTAGTGCTTTAAAGACATCATTAAACTTTACACACAAATCCAACATCAGCAGTTGTCAGAAAAAAATGATCTCATGCTAGTTTGAACTCTAGAGGAAGAAAAACAGCTTGAGCTTTGAAAGTGTTGGATGCTAATTCAGTATAATATTTTTTTTCATTTTCCTCTTTACAACCCAGTTGCAGTGAGAAGAGAGAGACCTGCAGCTTTGCTTAATTGTCCGTTTTGTTGCTGCAGTATGTTTCACTGTGTAGAAATACTCTTAGTTAACGATGGCTATGCTTGTGTCTTGATTCATTTCACTGAAGGAACATTATCTCTGAAAAATTCAAATGTGTCAAATGTGTGTGTGCAGATTGAGCTATAATGTTTAACTGAGTCACTTAAAATTGGTAAATAAGGTTAAATTGGTAAATAGTAAACTACTAATAAATGATAAAATGCAAAAGACTAAAATCTGTGATTTGCTAATTCCCTCTTTCATCTGACAAAAATACAAAGAAAAGATCAGTGTTTTTACTGACCAACTTTAGATTGAGATGGTCAAATTTAGAGGTCAGTGGCTGCAACACACTCAGAAAAAGTTGGCACAGATTCATGTTTCCATCTGTATCATATTTTCTTTCATTTACACCTAATCATTTGGGAACCCAGCATACAAATTGTTGCAGTTTTGCTAGTGAATAAATTGAGTTGTCACTAATTAAATTAAATTTAATTTAATCTTTGTCCATTTCAGCTGCTCGACAGTCCGTGGTCACTGTTGTGATTCTTATCCATGATGCAACATACATTTTCAATAGGAGACAGATCTGGACTGCAGGCAGGCCAATCAACGTCACGCACTCTGGTTACAAAACCACACTGTTATAGCACATGCAGAATAAGGCCTGGCACTGTCCTGCTGAAATATTTTGTGACTTCACAGGAAAATGTGAATATGTCTCTCTAAAATCCCAATATACAGTACGTCACTGTGTCAATGGTACCTTTAAGTCACCCATGCTGTGCTCTTTCAGATGCTGACTTTGCATCTTCACTGTAGATTTTTGGCACAGAGAAACTGTAGCTTTGTCCTTGTGTGATAGAATTTCAGGATGCATATCTGGGTGCAGTGGTGGACTGTGTTTAGTGACAATGGTTTTTCAAAGTACTCCCAGGCTCATGTGGCTATATTCATCAAAGCAGCATGACAGTTTCTCGTACAATGCTACCTGAGGACTTGAAGGTCACACGTATTCAGCAGTTGTTTCTGCCTTTGGCCTTTATGCACTGAGCTCTCATTTTGCCTTTGTCCCAACTTTGTTTGAGTGTGTTCCAGGCATTAAACTCTACTAAAATACATTTACTTGTGTTTTCAAAATACTATTAAGTGAAAACAGTGTTTTGTCTTTTCTGGAAATGAGGTTTGTAAATATAACCAAATGCATATGGCCTGAAATAGAAGTGTGTTGGATTTGTTAGCAGGGGAAGAGCAGCAGCATCAGTGTGACAGAGTGCAGGTGTATTTAGGCGGCTGCTGGCTATCAGACCGAGAGGTGGAGCAGACACACAGCACTGACAGAGAGGCAGGGACAATAAAGTGCTGTTGATAAGGAATGGAGACAGGGGATCACACGAGGGATGTCTGGATTCAAGGCCGCATTACTGAGTAAACACACACACTTAAGGAACACAAACACACATATACAGACACACCTTCTGTATACACAAACACATACAGCACACATACACATGAAACTATGTTGAAAGTACACTTGAAAAAGAATAATTTGTCCAAAGTGCTCTATTGTGCTGCTAAAGTTTAATACAGTGTTTAGTGTTTTCTCATAACAAAATCTCATGTTTGGGAATTATATACCAGTACTTTTAATGTATAGTTTTAATCACGTCTATATTGTTTTCTCAGAAATGACATAGGGTATGTATTGAGAGGTCATTGTTTAAATAACTAAACTTTACTTAGAAAAGATTTAAATTAGATTTTTACTTTTGTTTTGCTTGGGATGTAGGAAAACTACAACAGTGGTAACACATTTTATTGTGTAAAATACAACTTCAGGGGTACTGTGTAAACATCTGAATTCAATTCTTTTTTTTTTTACAGATAACTGGTTTTAAATAGCGAAAGAGTAGGAGTAAATCGATGTATTTGGAAAGCTATGACAAGCTAAGAGAGAAACAATATTGCCATGACCATAATTCTTCAAGTTTCAGCCATCCTGTGGAAAATGATGGTGGTGACCTGCCAAGCTCTAGTTTAGCCAAGTGGCAAAAGTATTTGGATCCTTTGAAATTATTTGTTTTTTAATAAATTGTCATAAAATCTGATCTGATCTTTATTTATGTCATCTAACTATAGACAAACACAATGTGTTTAAGCCATTAAAACACAAACATCTATAATCTGGGATATCTTTCTTGAAAACACACTTAAACATTCATCCTGCTGGTGGAAAAAGTAAGTGGACCCTTGGATGTAATAACTGGTTGAACCTCCTTTGGCAGAAATAATCTCAAATAAATGTTTCTGTTAACTTTTGATCTATGGAAAGAAAAATCAGCCACGATTTGCCTCCTTTTCCCAGGCGCTAAGTGTTCTATACATGTTTTAATAAAGTTATATGTCCAGCCAGCATTTATGATGGCACCGAATGGCAGTGAAAGGAAGATGAGCTGTAGCTCTATAGTTGGCATGAGATGTGCTGCAAAATACCATTTATTTCTTGGCACCATTTGGAAATGGAGATGAACTTTGGTCCATTTGGCTTTCAGCATTTGTGGACAGAAACTCTGACATTATCCTACAACATTCATTTTCCCCTTGATGATGAAGCTGTCTGGGCCCAAAGACAACAAATCAGCTCCAAATTATGATGCTATCTCCTCTCTACTTCATTTTGAGATTATGTTTTCACATTGGTTACAGTTCATTTTCACACCATAAGAAACACTGCATGTTCTTCCCAAAGAATTCAGTACTAGATTCATCCACTTCAGAAAACATTTCTAAGTGGTGATGCGAAGTGGTCTTTGGTTTTTTTGGAGAGCAGCAGTTGCAGTTGTGTTGTCCTGCCACGGACACCATGCTCTATGAAACCAACTATGCAGCACAGTTTGTGTTGACTAAGGGCGAAATATCCAGTGTTTCTTCAAGGATTTATGAGTTTCTCTGGTGCTTTTAGAATCTGGAGTTCTAGGGAGAACAGCCACAGTAGTGAATCATCTTCATCTGTATCCAGTTTGTCTAACTGTGGAGAGATGAATATCTACGTACATAGTTTGACAAGACTTTTTAAATCTTTCTAGGATTATGTAAATTAACAATTCCTGATCATAGGTTTTCTGAAGACATGGCTCACATCAGCAAATATAATTTTAATATTTAACTGCTATATTATAAATCAAAGTAGCTTTAACTGATAACTGGAGTCTTGTAACTCCTGTCATGTTTTTCAGTCCTCATACGGGCTAATGCAACACTTACATGAGTATTTTATATTAAATAAAAGGGTCTCATTGTTCAATCTGCATCCATGTATTACACGCATGAATTTCTAAATGCACCAACATGAACTTCATTGCTTTACTTACTCTGGCTATACACAGGGAGCATTCCACTCCTATCATGGTCCATGTGAACTGTGAAGCAGCCCAGCCTGCCTGCTCTCCATCACGTCCCTGTCACAAGTGCAGTCGGCAGCTCCCAGCTTCTAATTTGCTGCCTGGAGTTAGTGAGTAGTGGTCTGGCTAGTGTTAAACCACTGAATGATAAGATCCAGGTCCTCTGCTCTTTAAGTCCTCATTTTTCCGCATGAACCAATGGGCTCTTTTGTTTGAGACAGGAGGATGACTGTTGGCAGACACACACATTCATCCATGTACACAGGTATACTTAACCACACTGAGATGCAGGGGAAACATGCCAGTATACACACACATGCATGCACGCACACACACAAAATACCAACAGAGACTATTCTGTCCCCTGCCCCCACCACTTCCTCCAAGTGAAACACAGAAGATGTATGACTTGTCTGCAGCTTGACGCCTGCCGTTGTGTACCTCAACAATTCCTGGAGTGTGTAACAGATGATGCATGTATTGTGGCAGAGGCCTGTTATGGCTCATGGCTATGGGTTGTAAGATGGTTACCCACACAACATTAGGCAGGCCACCCTGATAAAACAGAGAAAGGTTACAATAGTCAACTAATAAAGACAATGTTGTAGCTCATATCTGCATTAATCAGGTTCTCGTGCAGAGTGGTGCTCTCTCTGTATGAACGTCTTTGTTACTTTTTTTTTTTCAATTCTGCTCTGACTGGACATCAGACATGTCATGAATTCAGACATCTTAAACTTTCAGAACAATTTGAGGACTTGCAAGCCCATAAGACTCCAGTAAACATATTGGTTTTGACTAAAAGACACTGTAGTCTCATACAGTACTGTGATTTGAAATTGGGCCAACTGATTGGTTTACAGTTCACCTGGGAAAAAGTTCAAGCTCCAGTCAATCATACTGTAGATTTGCTAATAAGTTCCCAGTGGAAAGAAAGTGCATCTCAGTAAAGTGAGATGGAGATGGAGATGGAGAGAAAGTTGCCTGCAGCTGCATGGCTGCTCACTCACCATCAACTGACTGCATAATGTTATACTGTAGATCTGTTTTTGCTGGCTTTGACTGACAGCTGACCAATTTTGTCAGCAACCTTGCAAAGGCTCACCACTCCTACATCTTTCACAGACCTACAGTATATCATTGACCTTCTATTTCAAATGACAGACCAAAATATCAATGAAAAGCTTTCTTCTATCAGGTGCCAGTTTCAGAGTATATCCCCTTCCAAAAGCATAATGCAGAAAGCATAACAGGTTCACTGCCTCCATGAATCACTCAGCAAAAAGGCTGATCTTCCAACCCTTGTGTTGTTTCATTACCTTGCTGATGAAGTAGTTTAGCTCAGTGAAATGGAGAATCTTGTTTAGTTTGGCCAAGTCTACCTGCCCCCAAAAATGCCGTATGCCAAGAACCGTTATTTTTGTCATCTTCTTTTTTGAGTTAGACAGTGCAAGGGCAACAATATTATAACCTACCCTTATTAACTTTTGAATGATAAAGAGGGGTTGCAGAGAAACCATTCTTTGTTAGAAGTTGTATCGCTGAATGAGAAAACCAGGTTCTCAGAAAGGTCTGGTACTTCGCTCCACAATGGAAGTCACAGCAGATGAATGAAGGTCAGTATTGTGTCTGGAAAATACAGAGCTCACCAAGCCTGCCTCAGAAGGCTTCCTAATAATTCCATCATGTCTGCCCACATACATCTGTCTATTCATATGTGTCACTCCTGTCCCTTTCCCTTGTCACTGTCCAACTTGCTCTATTGTGCTTTTTATGAGCTGTATCTTTGCTTCCTGCTCTCTTTCGCTTCTGTCTGCCTGACTCTTCTCCTGCCTTTCTGCCCTCTCCCTCTGTCTACCCACTGTCACACATCCAAACATGTCAGTCCCCCTCAATAAGTGTCCAGTGGTCCTCTATGAGGTAACACTACCAGTGTCTGTTTCATCTCAAAGCATGTCTCAGCTTGCTTGAAATCACTTGAATGGCTTTGAAATTGCTTCAAAATAAAAGCAGCTACAAAAGTACCGATTGTGGTAATATCAACCATTCAAACAGGGCTCACACATCTAAGGCTGCCAGAGAATTTATTTTAGTAATGAGATGGAGAGATGCCCTGCGCATATCACAGCTTGGGCTTTGATTTATGCCACTGAATGAGGTGATGCCGTAATTTGTGCACGAGGGGAAAACACACACAGCCATTTAGTGATGGGATCCAGCTCTGTTCAGTGGCACTCTCCCAGCCCATCTGGCTTCATTTACAATCCAGTTGGAGTCACACACGAACATTATACTTGGCTGTCTTCATTTTTATTGGTCAGCCTTGATTTATGACCATCAAAGTCCAAAATAATTGGCTGACACTGGATGTCTTTTGTAAGTTGTGTTCAGGGGGCAAAGCCTCGGCGGCAAAAAATGCTGGAAAACGAGTGAAAACAGAAGGAATGCATGACGTGATGCCTTGAGAAGGAGCAGCAGTGTATTTGCAGCCGAGCTTTGCACACACGTGTATTATTATAACAGGCGCCTTCTTGGCCAGCTCTATATGGTCGTGCCATGTACTTGTGTACACAGCGTTGGCCAGGTCATGTAACTTGTAGATAAAAAACATCTTTTCAGATAGGTGCAGTGACTATATAAAAATACAGCATTGGCGAGGAGTTATATACTGTTTAATAATGACTTCAAAATTTAAATTATTTCCCCAATTTAACAAAACAATCATACATAATCTGAAACAACAGCCAAATACAGTGAGAGTTAAAAATGTATAAAAACAGCAGGTGAGTTTTGAGAGATTTTTTAAAGCTGTGGAAGGTGGCAGGATGTTTAATGTCCATGGGGAGAGAGTTCCCGAGGGTAGGGGAAGCGATGGAGAAAGTTCACCCCAGGTGTGCTCAGTCCTCTGGAGAGTAGAAAGCATATCTGAATAAGTGAATTAAGATTTCTTGCTATGGTGGGATGGTGAAGGATGGTGAAGTGTAGTTCATGAAAGCTCTGAAAGAGTGCTCTTCACTGAACATTATGAACTGAACATATCTGTTTGCAACTTGACAACAACAATGAATGTGACTGGTGCATTATGAATGTGAGCGGCAAAGACTTTGTTACCTAGAGGAAAGTAGAGAATGAAGAGGAGGAGATCAACAATCGAACCTATAGAGACGTATTGATGTCTGACCATAATGTTACTTGTTGTGCATATTTTTTTTCATTTACAAAAGAGGATTAGAATTTTTTTATGTTTTTGTTGAAGCGTGCTTTTATTTTATTTTATTTTATTTTATTCCAAGAGAGTGCTGTGTCTATCTCACATTATTAAATAAAATGAAAAATATTCATTGGCTCGTCGTATATTTCAAAATGTCAGCAAATAAAAACTAGAGAGATGGAAGAATGGATGTTAAGTATTAATAGTGTTTTAATCTTCTTCAATAAACTCCATGCATCTGTATAATCACAAACTGCAGTTTCTGATTAGTTTTCCTCCATCATCTAAGAAAAGCTGATATACAGTAGCTGCTTGACCTGATGCACTACTGTTAATAAGGAACAACATATATATTAATGTTTTGTCTCTGTTATTTTATATGAGTACTGTGACACTGACATCCCTGTGCATGAAAGCCACAATACAGCTCACTGTTAGCTACATGCTGGCACAGAACCAAATCCAGAGCTTCCCACAAGGTAAAAGCCACAGGAGAGACACAGAGACCAGAATGATACATTACAGTATACTTACTTAGTGATTTTTTTATTTGACATTTGATAAAAGTTCTTCATGTGAAAGGATCTGAAGAAAAATGTGTATTGTATCTTTTTATACTGAGGCATAAATAAATGGTGAAGATATAAAATACTGATGCACATTGTCCTACATGTGTTGCATGTTCCCTAGTGTCTATGTTGTTGATGGCAGATTCTAACTATCAGAGTTTAAGGTGGCTACTCATAATGTATGAGAAAGTGGATTCTACCAGCAAATTAATCAATATTCACTAAGGGAGGAATCAAGGGTTTGTTTTTCAGAGCTTGTTTTTTCAAGTCTTTCTGACTTTCCAATGAGACAAAGTCGACTGTCTGGCTAGGTAGTTTTTGTCGGTATAGTTCTTTCTCAGTCTCAAGTCTGCATAACATCCTTGAAAACTAAAAAAAGAAAAAGTTGCATTGTGTCTCATTCAGGAACAACAGAGAAATGTGAATGACAAAGGAAAAAAAAAGTAATAAGCCAACAGAATGAGAGCGTGCAAACTGAGCCAAGCAGCTAGGGAGGGTTTTTTTCTTCTGCCTCCATCTTTTTTTAGTTTTTGGAAGGCAGCCTAAAAATGTGCCTGTCGCAGATGTTTGGACAGAAGGTGTTTGCATGCTGTTCGTTTATACACTGCCATACGGGACACAGTGTGACCACCACAATAACCAGTAAGTAACACTCTCCATGTGCACAACGCCTCGCCAACTTCTACCTTCTGTTTTTGGAGGGAACGTGTACCCCAATGAATTGAGACGTACCTTGAAGCTCCTGACTTGCCCCTCTGCCACTGATAACGACGCTACAATGTTAATGGATTTTGCATTAGCAATTGGCTTAGGAGTGAAAATTTTTTTTATCAAGGTTTTACTAAATGTCTGTTTGTGAATGTGTGCACAGGTGTAAATGTCTGTGCACGCGCAGAGTGCTGTAGACCACAGCTTGTCAAAACTCCCACACATGCAAACTTCTTCTTCATGACATGGTAACTTTACTCTACTATGCTCTACTGCAGAAAGCTACCCAGGCCATCTGTTATTCTACCCATGAAGGTGAACAGACTGTGTGCCTGAACGAGTTCCAAGTTTCCCATGCTACCACTCCCACTATATATTGCAGGGGTACAGTATCACTGTCATCAGCTTTATGCTGCATATTCATCAGCAGTTCAGCAGTTTGAGCTGATTTCCTCTCAAATAAACCCAAAATATAATCCTGTGATGCACAGTTGAATAATGAAACATCCACTACCCAACTATGTCTGAGTTATGAATATGTGTTAAATATCCAGACTAATGAATAAGGCAGACAACATTTAGAATTTATACTATAGTGTGATTACTTAATGATAGTATGAATTGTGTGAATAAAATCAATTTATATAATGTTCAGATTACAAAACCATCTTTTATGTATTATGAATAATCTCAATCATCAGAACAGTGCTTCAGTTCATTAATGCTTCTGTACCCTGTTTTTTACACTAATTTAATTGTTTCTTGCTTAAAATCTGGGATTATTTAGCAGAGAGAAGTCATTTTCGGCCACAAATGTGGCATTAAGCCACACAAACACTGAGTGTGGGTTCCACAGTGCCTTGGACAAACTACAGTAGTGTAATTTTGAGGCTATGAAAATACAGACTTCTGCTAAGAAACACTATAAAACTAGTTCGTGGTGCAGCCTATTATTTGACAACTGAACAGTTTTCACACAACTGAAACAATGGAAATCTGCAGTTAGTTTCCTTGCCCAGAATTTACATTAGTTTAGTTAAAAATAAATTGACCAGACCTAATTAACATATAGACACTACACTACCTTTATTTGAAAATAAATTACATAACTATAAAACATAAAATTAGATTTACTCTTGCAGAAAACCATAGATATCAGTAACAAAATATTCCCATCTAACTTTTATTAGTTCCAGTAGTTAAGTGAAGTCTGTGGGAGCACAGCAATAAAACATTGATTCTCCATTAAAGCATTGTGAAACTCCAGGTTTTCTTATTGTTCCTCTTCACTCACACAGACAGAAAATATTATCTGGTCTAGCAACTAGACAGCCTATAGCTAAAACTGTGGATGCACTCAATTAACAAATTGTATTAGCTGTAGCTTAGACTTGAGAAAGCCCTCTGGAATGGAAGGGTGAAACGTAGTCAAGGAACTAAAACAAGTCCAGTTGCTATTGGAAAAAGAAAACCTTTTTTTGAGATTTTTTTTTTTAATCCACGGCAGAAGTGAAAAAATGGCTTAGTGACTTCCTGTAATCTTGCCGTTGTCATGACGTTGCTGTCCAACCAAAGGAGGCCCAATGCACAAATAGGAGAAGATTTTAATTGTTATTGAATATTGAATAACGTGTGAGCCAGGAGAGTTTGGGGGGCTTAGTTCTAGTTTTAGGGTTGTCTCAAAAACTGATACATAACAATTAACATTTCTAATGGATGAAATGTCTTGTCATCAGTAATTTTAACCACGTGTGCAGTCCCGCCGTGGACCTGACTTGAGCTGCTGTAAATAATACCTGTGATCACAACATGTAATAGTTCTTTTATTATTTATTATAGCTCATTGGCTATGTTGTGTTTTTTGTGTGCCTATGTATAATTTATACATTTATACATGCATCACCTTCCATTTCCACTGATGTATTGACACAGAAATTTTTGCTTGCTTTGATTCTGTAAAATGACATTATGGATGATTTTAATGTAAGTGCCATATTTCTTTCATCTCAGGCCTACTGAGCTCAGCATTAAAGGAAAAAACTACTACATGTAACTGAATAGGCTTTTCTCCTGAATAACCACCATGTCAGTAGAGTGTACTTCACAGTACTATAGGTCTGTGAATATGCATGGTTCTGTTTTTGGTGAAAGCAAAGCCAGGCAGCAGTGAATGCCACTCTTTGTTGAAGGAGCCAAACCTCTCAAAAAAATTCAATTTCTGAAACTGCGTAAATAAAAGACCTCAAGTAGCCAGGCAACATTAGGTTCAAGGCATTTTTTTCATTCAGACGTTGGAGGAGAAGGTTACTGTAAAGTTCAGGGCTTTCTTAGATTCATTTATTTCTAGCTGAAGTTCAGACAGATAAAAATCTGTGTAAAGTGATATTTAAGTCAGAAATATAATAAGCTTTTAGCTCTGAGAAAGTTAGCAGGTGTTTGTGATTCCAGCCACCAAAAATGGATGATTTGGATTGACTTTTCTGAATAGTTGAGCTGCTTTCATTTACCTTCTATTGTCTGCGTTTCTATAAGAGGAGAACAAAAACAACCTTTGGATTGGACACACTGCATATTTGTTTACCTCCACATGTCTCTCATTGACATGCAAATGGTCCCCTTCTACCCCCCACTCCCCATAAGAAGAGAAAATCAGTTATTAAAATTCAGGTAATGTATTCCTGTTTCTGAATTCTATTTGAGAAATGTTATTAATTTCATATATCAAGTTCGGAATGGCCATCTGTTCTTTGTGCACCACTGCACCTCCCTCCATCTGCCCAAGTTCCCCGTGCGCCATTCTGCTGCCACCGGCTCCAAGTTTTTATGCACTCTGGCTTTTTGATTTGTCACTCATCAGGATGGCACAGTCCTGGTGGGGGCATTTGGCGGGATCAGTGATGGTGACATCTCAGGTGACTCAAGGTGCTGCGGAGGTTCAGTAAGTGACTTTGACCGACCATAGCCGTAATTGTCATCTCCTGACACCACTGAACCACCTATGTCTGCTTTTCTCCTTCATCTTTCTCCATTATTCTCTGCACTATACCCTCTCTTCCTCTTCTTTTTCCTGTGTTTTTTTTTATCCCAGTCCCTTTCCCTCCTCTTCTTCCCTTCTTTGTTTAACTCTGTCTCTCCCCTCAGTGTTCTCTCCTCCAGCTACAATGCCCCTTTCCACCCTCCCTCCTTTCTGTAAGTGGAGGAAGCAGATTGTGCAGTCGGCACAGTGCGACGTGTCCCTGCCACAGTTAATTTAGCATCTGTGCCTTCATGAATATGAATACATTTACACGTCCAGGATATAATTAGGTAGTGGAGTGTGGAGAGGGTTCATGACACTCCAGGTGGGGAGAGAGAGAAACACAGGGAAAGAGAGAAACAGAAAAGAGATGGAAGTGGAAAAAAGAAGCAGGTAGGGCTAAAACAATCTCCCAGGCACTGTGACCTCTGTCGCCCAGCTAAGCACTCGCATCAATCACACAGAAATGGTTGGAACTGCATGACTGAGGGGGTTTACATGCCTGGCACAGAGAAGTAGATGCAGATGCAGAGGCAGACTATGAGGCCACTTAAACCTACAGCAGAATATGCAGTTGTGATGCTAGTTGATGGTTGCCTGCACACTGCGTGTCTATGTGTGATCACACATGTGGATGTGTAAGTAAGTACTGTATGTGTTAGGAAGGCTCATGCATGTGTTGAGGCTGCTGTTGCAGCTATCCAGGAGGTTCACAAGACAACAAGCTTGATTTTGATATTACAAGTCACTTCCTGAAAATACTGGTTTTGATGGCTTCTTTACATTTGCTTCCTCATCTTATCTTTGTGACCCTCCAAATTTGGTTGGTTTACATCAGCCCAAGACACCTTAGTCATGGTTCTCAGTGCACTCAAAATAAAATATTTTGTTTCGATGTCTTTATATTACCTGTACTACCTTACCTTTACTCACATATAGAATAGAATAGAATAGAATAGAATAGAATAGAATAAACCTTTTTTATCAAACAAATGAGAATTTTTGGTGTTACAGAGCTCTTTAGCAAAAAGAATATAAGAACAAGAAAAGATATTCATATACACAAAGAGGCAGTAAAAAACAGAATAACAACCCTATATACCCCTATATACATAAAGCAACCTAAGATCAACCTATGGTTGGAATATGTAATGTAAACATGCTGTAAGTGAGTAGCAGAAATTGGTTTGTATATTTTTGCATTTATTTAGTATAATGCAGATTACTTTCTTTTTGTGTGCTCCATAAGTCATTCACGCTGCCTAATGGTTTATTTGCCAAAGCACTGTGCTATTTAGGCACCAGGGAGGCACAGTCTCCAAAATGTTTAATGTTGTGTAGTTTAGCCATATGCCACAGTTTTACAGCAAGCATTGCCTGTGTCATTACACCCCAGTGCATTGGGCGCGTTCCATAATGAATCCATAACGAGAAGTTGCTGCAAATGAATAGCCCAGCATCTATGGGGATGTTTGTTTAACACAGGTGTTATCCTTCTGTATATATGATGGTGAGATGCTGTATGACAATGTTAACACCACCAGACAAAGGCTGATGTTTTTTTTGTTGAAAGCAGATTTTCTGTCTGCACAGTTCAGTACGGAGGGGTGGCAACTTGGGGTTTTAAAAGTCAAGTTTTGCATTCACTTTTTGTCTCTGTTCCTACCTGACTGCAATACAAAATCGTTCCTCCTAAGCTTCTTTCACCATGAGTGACTTGAATGAGGGAATGTTTTGAAGTGATACAACAATCTCCTAATCTATAAAACACTCCATCACTCCAGTATCAGAGATGTCCTTCAAAGTGAAAAACAACATTGTCTTTAAGGTTAAAAGTTTGCACACTGTCACCAAATGCTCACCAGGGGACCAAGCAAGGTAATTGATTTTGGATGCAGTCATGCAGGGGAAGTCCCAGCTACTGTAGATAAGAGCCAATTTTAAATCAAAATTATGCACTATGCATATGAATCAGATAGGGTCTAATAAAATAAAGGTATTAGCAGTGACGGAGAGAGAGAGAAGTAATTAAAGTAACTCACCAGGCTTTGCTCTGGAGGTCTCAATACCTACGGGTAAGTTAATGGAAGCACAGAGGGCACAGAGGTCATCTGACTTTCAATTTTTCAACAGGGATTCATGCACGAGTTTACCCTATACACTCATGCATGTCATTTTCACAGTTTAGCATTTTTTGTTTATTCTCTATCATGTGAAACACCAGGCTATGCACAAATGACAATGTAAAAAAAAAGATTTAGCATAATGACTCAGGAGTAGATTGAATAAGGTAAATAAATTGTTGTTGTAGAAATGTTGGAATAGTACATCTAATTCAGTTTTGAGACCTTCATTTGGACCCAATCCAAAATGGACCAGTGGAAAACCATCCTGAACCTGAACGGCATAAATGAACTTTCAAAGAAAAAAAAGGACTTGGCCTAAAAGTAGGACAGACTGGGTCTGAATCCAGACCCAATCCAAAATGCAGCTGACTTTAACAGACCCAAAGTATGATGGGCCACCAGTTGGTGAGCAGCACTGGCTGAATAGAGAAACTATATTTTCACAGTTCACACTCTCTGTGTCACATTTAAAAAACAAAGATTTCTCCAGCTGTGATTTTGACACACCACGTTGATCCACCCTGATATTGGCCCTGTTGACTCACAGAACTAAGACCTGTGTCTTTAAGTGTGAAAGTTTATTTGTTCTGCGTCTGGAAGTTGTATCTGTTCTACATTTGTCCTCTCTCCACAGGGAGGGCCATGACCTCAGCTACTTTATAAAATACCCTTTAAAGTTTTCCTCAAAGATACCTCAGCAGCTATTTTTTGTGCCTAAGCCACTGTCATACACTACTCCCCTGTTGATCAAATTATACCTAGTCCCACTCTCTGTGCCTGCCGGTGTCTTATAAAACAAATCCAACACACAAGGGGCAGCCAGCACACACTCTCTCTCTGTTTCTCTTTCTTTCTGTCTCTCTCCATCAACTGTTGATTGACCAGTGATTCTAGCTAACAGCCAGAAGTTATTCTCTTTGTCTGTCGTCAGGAGCTCTGTAGGTTCTCTGGGGAAGAGGGATTATTCACCCCTCTCACAGACTCTCTGTCTTCCTCTCGCTCTCCTCCCCTCAGGGCTTGCCTTTGAGTGTGTCCCTAGATGCTCTTCCAGTAGCACCCTTGATCTGGACCCTTCTGTGGCTCTCTCTCATTTTTTTTTGTTGAGCTTTGCTTATTTTACTTTTTTTTTTTTTTTTTTTGTTGGTCCTTCGTATCATATTCATTCTCTACCCGCCATTCTGTTATTTCCTGTCCGAACAGTTTTATTCACTCTTTGGGCATGTTGTGCCTTAGGGATAAACACTACTTCTAGTGAGGGACACACACACAGGCAAAAGCAAATGGTGGATAAAGGCTCTAACAGGTGTGACTGGATGAGACCTGGCTTAAGACTCCAACCTCTCCAGCTGGAGGAAATGGTAAGGGAGACAGGTTCCCAGAGATGGTTCCTGTGAAAGAATGTCTTTCATCACAGCAACACATCCAGCAGCATCCCCAGTAAATCCTACAACCACCATCACTAGGCATACATAAACCAACACATCTTTCAAACCACCAGCCCAACAGGAAAAACAACAACAGGAAAAGAGTGTAAGACAGACACCAAGTTTACCAGCATGCCAACATGTTGAGACACTCTTTTTCTCCATATGTGTTGTGTGTGTGTGTCTGGATGTATTTTAGTTGTGTGCATGCACAATTATATACACATGCGAGCTGGTACACACACATGCTCATCTCGTTCTTTGTGACACCATAGATGGTCCCCTTTTATCCCGGCTGGATTTTATCTGCTGGCTCCAGAATCAGTCCAATCCAATTTATTCCGTCCTTCACCCTCACCAAGTCATTTACGCAGACTCTAATTTCCGTATCATTTAATTCTGCTTCCTATCTTCATCTCCCTCTATTTTCTCCTGACACCACATTTAGAGTTCTGATTAAAAAAAATAGAACTTGACTGTAAAAGTTGTCAAAAAACAGACTTTACCAATGGGTTAATGCAGTTTGGATGAAGTCAGGGTGTGCACAATGAAGCTAGGTTGGTAGTAGAAAACATACAAGTTTTCAGAGAAAACAATTGGTCATTGATCTTGGTCTCTTTAAAATGTAATGTAATGCACTCATCATTGTATTTCTACGGTTTACATTTCAGCACTAACTGATCTTTATTCCCCTGATTTGAAATGTCATAGGACATTTATGTAGCAGTATAAGCCTCATTGTACTGTGGCTCCATTTACATGCATGACATAATGATATTGAACAACAAGCATACAGTAATTGTTGCACAATGTAACTTGTTTAAAATAAAACTGTAAATTTCCAACTTTTGCTACATGTTACCAGATGTTTAAAAGTGACAAATGCCAAGCCCCCGTTTGGTAGAAGTACAGCTGCTTTAAGAACTTTCAGATGACCTCCAAAAGTTGCTCCTTTGTCCTCGGAGAGAGAGATGTGCCAAGCCTCCAGTCTGTGTGCCCGGCAAGCGAGCATGGGCCTGCAGCGATGCCAGTCCAAAGACAGAGAGGAGTTCTACAGGCCATCTGGGAAAGCTCCAGGAGGATCCCGGGAGAGCCTGGCACTCATCTTGGGGACTTGAGAGTGCACCACAATCATAAACGCAAATGCAACAAGAAAAGAGCACATGCACATGAATGCACCAGGACTCACAAGTTAAAAATGCAAACACTGCACAAATCATAGCCACAATTTTAGGAAGGTTGTCCAACATGTTTAGTCCTTTTTGGAAAGGTCTGTTATTATTCTATTTAGGTATGTGTTTTCAGTTGGAAGTTATAACAAAAATGAAGGGCTGTATTTTTTGTAAGTATAAAAAAAAACTGATAGACACAGTATGAAATATCAAGGTTCATTCACCTCAGTGAACAGATCTTATACTCCTGATGTACTTACCTTCTTAGAGCACTCTGGTTGTGTTTGCTTTGCAATGCCCAAAAAACGTCCCTCAATAGGTTTATCACATGAAAATAATTCTAGGGATAAAAGAGAATTTTTAAAAATGCTGAACTGAATTTTCTTTCAGTTAATGGTCAATTTAAGTAGTACTTAAAACTGTATTGCTTTGAAGTCTTTCAATCATTTTAATGATGACCTTGATTCTTGTGTGAATCAAATGCGAAAGTAGTGCACATCAGTGTTACTCCCTCACATTTAAAGGCCCCCTGCACATAAACGACTAGTTTGATGGTCCAATAATGTCTCCAAGGACAACAGTGGGTGGTGGTAATTAATTACTCACTGAAAACATAAACATTCTTTTAGAAGTTCAGTTTTAAGCCAACTGGTTGTGTTTGTTTCTCATTGAGAGTTAAAGCTGATTTGGATTCTCTGATCTCTAAATTCAAAGGAAACACTTGTGTCAAATAAATTTCACAGTACCAAGACATCAGAAACAGAAAATAAATAGAGACACTTTCATTGGTTCTCTTCGTTCTGTTAGTGTTTGCAGAATGGGATACGTGTCTCTTTATTGTCCTCTTTGGTGTGTTAAAAGTCTACTCTTTCATCTTCTTCTCTCCCTCCCCGGGATTAATGTAGTCAATAATCATAATGGTGTGATCAGTGCGACCCCCATGAAATGGCTGCACAGCTGTGACTGCTTCATTTGACTGGTGGGAGAGCGGGAGGAGGAGGAGAGGAAAAGATGAGAGATTCTAAGGGGTGGCAGCAAAATTAGATTAAGGGATGGATGGATGGATGGATGGATGGATGGATGGATGGATGGATGGATGGATAAGTAGGTGATGGAGTGAGTGAAAT
>JAUBNQ010000003.1:10642295-10671648 GCA_032353495.1 Ctenopoma kingsleyae
GGATGGATGGATGGATGGATGGATGGATGGATGGATGGATGGATGGATGGATAAGTAGGTGATGGAGTGAGTGAAATGAATACATTGAACCTTAAGACGTCATTTAGAAAAGTGTAAAGGAATAGAAAAGTCTTTTTTTATAGCATAACAGATGGAAGGATTGATGAAATGATGGAAAAGTGGAGGTGATGAGGAGAGGTAATAGAGAAAAGGGGGGGATGGAGGACTCTTAAAGCATTGCAGCATCCAGGCATCTCAGAGGAAGAAGATTAATGGCTGCCTCTCGGTCACAGTGGCACTTTATGCCAAGCGCCCCCTCGTAAAGCACCCTCCACACATCTGGCACAAGCGTGTGGTGTGGGGCACCAATCCCTCTCTTCCTTTTTGTTTCACCTTTTCTCTGGAGCAAAGAAGTTCCTCCTGGCACAGTTACAATGTGTGCTCATACTGTGGTTGGAAAAACTGATGCTTCTGAGATGACCGGGTGATATTCCATTGTGAGGATGTTGGTGTTCAACAGATGTCTGCTTGTCAATTAAAACACTTAGTAACCAACCTGTAGGGAATAGCGTTCCATGTTACCCTCATGTAGTCAGTAATACAATTACCGTGTTAGTCACTGATAGGATTACTCTCATATTGAATAAAATAAATACAATAATAAATAAATGAATTGCATGCCCAATTCCAACTGTATCTATTCTATTCTATTCTATTCTATTCTACTCTATCATATCATGATATTCTCATGCCACAGGTTTAATCTTGAGACCCATGTGCTGTTAGACTGAGGCAACACTTTGTTAGTACTGACTAGTTCTGACTAACAAAGTGATTTGAGATCCCTAAATATCATGATAAAACATTTTCTTTGTTTTAAATTTGTTTTACATTGTATATGAGTGTTGTTTTTGTTTATTGCCATGTTACAACCTCATTACTACGCTGGAGTTTTTCCGTGGTTCACAGCTTGAACTATTGGTGCCACTCAGCTGGCTTCCAGCTAAACCAAAGGCAAGTTAAAGATTTAATCTCTGTGAAAGCTGTGTCTGGCACTGGCCAAATGGCAGCATGTCATAGAGATTTGAATTAAATGCTATATGAGAAATGATGAAATATGTTTTTACTTGTTGTGAGAGGTGAGCAAAGGATTGCGTGTATTGTTTAAATGTTTCTGGGTGAGTATGAGAAGGGTTTGAGGTCCTACAGCACAAAAACAGATAAGTGAGGGATATGTGTGTGTGTGTATATATGTTACTGAATACTGAATGTGTGTGCCCTCGTGGCCATGTGTGCGTAACCTATCTGATGGTTGGAGGTGATCAGTCTCTGGTGAATTCTTGTCAGCGCCGGAGAGCGGGAACGTTTGACGGATCGGCCTCCCCCACACTCGGGATGCTACGTTCCTACACAGATGGCGTAATTAACGGGAGGCGAGCCAGGGAGGGAAATTTATCTTTGATCAGCACCTTCGCGCCAGATTGTCATCTATGTTAATATGATGATAGCATCACTGCTCACACTCACGTACACACGCTCACATGCACACACAGCAAGAGATGGATGGTGAGAGAATAGAGACCAGGCAGCAGTCAGCCCCGAGGATATAGGGTTATGTGTGTAGTCACATGCATACACACACACAATCTCCATCTAATCCTTTGTTCATGGCATGGCACTGCACTCCCCTGCTGGGAGGAGAGCTGGGATGATCTTTGGAGGGTGCCGCAAACGTAATAACACACACACACACACACAATGTCTCTCTCTCTCCCTCTCTCTCCTCTATATGTCTTAAGTGTGTATGTAACAATAAAAAAAAAATTCACTTGAAGCTGCCTCGTCAGTGTTTCGGATACCAATGGGTTTTACTGTACGTGGATGCAAACAACCCAGAGAAAAACATGGTCCTCACATAAAAAACACATTATAGTTGCAAGCAGCATATTATCATCCATAGTTACATTTTGGCAAAGTCGAGTGACCATAAAGAGTAACAAAGTGTGTTATAGTGTGCATAAGGAAGAAGGACGGGTTGAAAAAACACTTTTTCAACAGTCAGTGTTATATCTGTTAACTATGACCATTTTGCAATGTTAGGTACCTACCTGGTACCTCTGTCCTTTCAATCTACTGCAACGTGCAGATGTGTGAGTGAGTGTGGATGCTACTGTCTGTGAAATGTCACAGATGAGCTTTGCCACGTGCATATTTTCATCCCAGGAATGGCGTGTAGGCCATTAGGAGTAATGGTGTGTAGGTGTAATGGCATGTGCCATAACATCAGGGCTATGTGCAGACAAAGGAGAAAGAGAGGGGAACTGAAAGAAAAGGAGAGAGAAACTAAAGAGAGAGAGAGATAGGTACTCTACAAAGTCACTAGTGTCCACAAGTGTTGTGAAGGTAGAAGGATGGATGATGTGATTGATGATGTAAGAAAGTAGAAAAATAACATGAGGTAATGTAGAGGTCCAAGTAAGAGAGAATGGACAAAAGGTAACGAGGTAAAATTAAAACTGAGCAAAAAGGAGATTGAGATGAATGGAATTGTTAGAAAACATTAGAATAGACCAATGGTGGAAATGACAACTGAAGACAGGAGATAAAAGAAAGGAAGAGATAGAGGAGTTGGTAAATTCAAGTAATACATTTATAGGCAGGCAAACAGAAAGGTAGGCAGACATGCAGACAGACAAAAACAGAGACAGACAGACAGACAATGGGGAGAACAAAGGCTGCGTTCCTCCGCCTCGCTCTGCTGCACCCCAGTCCATCTGCTGCTTCTGCACACAGTCTCCAATCTGTTTCACACTCATTTTCAACTATCTCACTCCTTTCCATCCTTCTCTCCCTCTGTTTTTCTCCCCAATCTTGTCTTCCCTGACACATACACACACACACGCACGCACACACACACACACACACACACACACACACACAATAAAGATTCATCCACAACTTGTACCACCCCTCGTACCTATCCTCTTTTCCTATATGGTTAATTTTCCTCTTCCATCTGTTATTTGAAACAGCCATAGGTGACAGTGACAACCATCAACTATAGAATATCACAACTACTGTAAAAATATAATACACAATCAACACGAACGTCTAAAGTACATACGTATTGAACACACCCATTAAACAGCCAAAGTGATAGTGGAAAAAAAGTAAGTGAAACAGTGTTTTTCATAACTGGTTAAACTGCCTTTGACAGCAATAGCCTCAAGCAAGCGCTTTCTGAAGCTGTTGATTAGACCTGCATAATGTCCAAGAGAAATTTTGGACTTTTCTTCCTCAAAGAACTGCTTCAGCTCAAAGATATTCTTAGAACAACTGGTGTGAACAGCTCTCTTGAGGTCATTAGCGCTTAGAAATATTGTTTTTATTGATATTTGTGATTTTGATGAACATCAGATCACATTTCATGACCATTTGAAGCAACAACAACAAAAAACCAGGAAATGAAAATAGCTCACTTAGTTCTTTTTGCAGTTGTATGTAAGTAAGTATTTACATGCACACATGTGTACTCACATGCTTTTGCATTCACATGACCTCAAGCATCATTTAGTTGTTGATGACTCTCCAAATAGGGCCGCCCCTGTGACAGCCTATAATACAGCGTATAATAATGGGAGATTTGCTTTCATGAGCTATGCTCCGGGAACGTTTGGACCTCCCATTTAGACTCAACAGGAGCTTGGCACAGACTCTGCACAGGTGCAGACTGAGAGAGAGAGTTAAAGGAGGAGAGAGAATTGGGTCCTGCAAACAACATTCAACATCTGTGTCAATGGCTGTTGCACAAATTTTCACCAATAAAACAGAGAGCAAGGGGAAAGGAGAGACTCGAACGGAGAGAGGGGGTAAGGAGTAAAGAGGGGATTCAACATCTGTCAGTGTCTGTTATGCTTTCTGCTAAATTGAGAGGGAAACAGAGAGAAAAGAAGGTAGGAGCCTAAAATAGCAGAGAAAGAAAGTTGGTGGGTAGCCAAGTCTGGATGAAGCAATCCACTTCCAGCTGTTGTACTGTTTATCTATTAGAGAGAGAGGGAGAACAGTAGGAGAAGCAGGAAAGACAGAGAGGGAAGAAGCTATAGAAGGGATAAGGGAGAGGAAGCTTAAAGTAATCATGTAGGATGTATTGAGGACATGGGTGTTACACAGATTGGAGTTACAAGCAGGAAATATACCAGTACCTATAGGATAAATTAAATGTTTCTCTGGTATGTAGACCCATTTCTTTCTGCGTCTCTTATCTTGAACGTTACACATGGTAATCTCGCTCCATCTTATATTTATGAACTATATGCGTCCTGTGCCGAATCTCACTGGTTGAAATTCATACTTGTTTGAACACATTTGTTTGGACACATTTGCTCTACTACAGCATTTTTGAAAAAAGCTGAACACCAGCTTCAATTATCCATTCATTATCTATACCCACTGATCGTGTGCTGGGTTTTGATGCATTCATTTGGTAAGAGGTCCTGGGCAGGTCACTAGTCTATCACATTACTGATTTAAATACTTCATACATATTTATTTATTTATCAACTAGTTATTTATCACAAAAATAAATAACAAAATAACACGTGATATAAAATACAAAACAAATAAACAAACAAATAAAACATTGCAAGAAGAGTTTTACTTTCTTAGAATTTAACAAAAACCTATTTTTTATTATAGGTTATGCATAAATTGGAGTTATTAGCAATACTAATATGTTTAATGTGTTTCAAGGTCTGTGTCCTTGTGCAATAGTGCAGGCACATTTATCCATTTTCAGTCTGTTTTTGTGTGGTGACAAACAAATTAATGTTTACAAAACAAATAATTTCTCCTTTTCTGTTTACTTATTTGCCACTTTTAAAGTGAACCGTTTGTACATTTAATTTCAGAACAATTTGTCCTTCACAACTGCACCATTTAAGCCAGTAGTAATGCACATTCTTTCATCTTTTACAATAAGCTCTGAAAAACACGCAGGACAAGTGAAATCAAAAAGATTGCCTTGACTTTAAGGATAAAAAAGGTATTTGATGAATAAGTGACTCCAATACATTTGACGAAAAAAAGAGTTCCATCACTGGCACTCTTTTTGTATCACGTCCTTGTTCCACACTCTGACAGTTGTGGTTTGGTCCTTTATACAACCAATGAGCTGTGATTTCTATGTGTGAATGTGAATCTTTTATTTCTAGTCTGGCTGATAGGTATGTGGCAGTTTTGGGGCAAAAAATGTTGCTTATGCTGAAATTAACGGGCCTCTGAAATTTGCCAAATTGACAGGTTTGAATAGGGACCGAACAGGTGGAAAGTAGTGCACTCTTAATGTGATTACATGTGTCAGAATCAAAACCAGCCTTTTTCATGAAGAGGCTATTCATGTGAGATGTTTTATTTTATAGTCAAAAGGCTAAAATAAAGCAGTTTACAAGCTGAGATGACTTGAAGGAAGAACAGTGTAGCCATTGCAAAAGACACATCTTCCCATAAGCACAAAAAGAAAGAAAATATAGACTATTGTGAGAACGTTTCACAACTTTATTGTACATTTTTATTTGCATTACAATTAATTAACTGGGTCACATCAAGACAGAAAAAAATACTCACAATTCAATGTCTGTTGCTGCATTTAAACTATTGTTTTTTCCTTTTCCTGACATTGTTTGGACTCCAAACTTATTTCCAATGGGCAACCTAGTTTATAAGTCTCAACTCACTCTGAACGATTTTCTCTCCTCTAAGCACCGTGCATCGACACCACCAGTAAAGATTGGTTCCTGGCTGTTACCCATGCATAGAAAATGCTGCCACGATGTTGTGGATTGCACCCAGCGCATAGAAAGTAGATATGACTATCATTCTTTGCGGACATGTTTTGGAATCTGTCAATACTGATAATGATGGCAGTCTTTTGTAGTCAGAGAGAAAGTATTTTTGTCTCTGTCTGTGTGTGTCTTTTTGAGAAAAATATAAAAATCATTTTGTTTGGATTTCCTCGAATCCTGTGCCAGACAAATACTTGTCTTCTTTTGTGTAGTTTAAAGAACAAAAAAAAACCCCGATAAAGATGTTTTTTAACCTGTTCTAATGCAAGAAACAAAATTTTATTTTTTAACACATTTCAAGATAAGCAAAGCAAACAGACCGATATTGGACTGTGGATTTGCTGAGTGGCCAACTGGAGGATGTTGAATGAGCAGAAATTGGATGTGTAACTGGTCTGTGTTGTTATAAAGAGCATGTGCACTCAATCCACACATTGAGAGTGTAAAGGTTTAAAAAGATTGAGTAGTCACTGTGGTTTGACCAGTAGGGTCACATTACATACTATATACACATTTGCGTGAGACAGACATACACCTACATTCAGATAAATGTATGCACATACACACCCAAAGATTCATTTCTCATTGGTGCTACTTTCTTCCCTTATAGAAAATATATCTTTGCATCTCCATTTTCTGCGTTTGCGTCTTTATTTATTAGAATTTATCTCCTCATTAAGATGCATAGAGGCACTAATGGTAACTGCTCATCAGTTTAATACATGGCAAACCTCTCATGATTACAATATCAGCACAGCTTTCTTAAATAATAAGTAGAGTTCATTGCATAAAAAATGAAGAACGCTACGTAGTGCCCTATGCCGTTTCGTCTTTTGCATATATAGTAGATTCATTGTATGTTTCTTCAGTTTTTCATACACAGGCTGTAGTGCGCATTTACTTTTCCAATACACACACTCCTTCTGTCTTCTGCACAAGCTATTAACCTGTCTGCTTTCAGAAGAATCTCTATAATTTGGCCGTCAATTATTAAAATTCTACCTGCTGGCACGTGGAGAGAGAACAGGTCCCCAGCATTTATTCTGGACCCCAAAAGAACTGACTTCTAACACACACAAGCTAATGTGCTTATGACGCACTGGGTACGCCAGGTTTGACACTGGGCCCAGCACACTGAGTGAATAATTGTATATGTGATGAGAGGGGTGGGTGAAAAGGAAGGGCTGGCGTTTGCTTAACAATACGAATGTTATAATAGTAAGCCATTAGCAAGCAGTTGTGTTACTGTAGATGGGGACAGACAATGATGTCACGTATTTCACATATTTTATTTTGAGAGAGTCTTGATATTAAACAAAGACACCCATTGTCATTGATATGAGGAACCTGAAACCAGGCTGAGCCAAAAGCAGCGTTGAGCCATCCATGGGCAGGGAATACACTCACAGTGCATGCAGACTGCTAAAATTAGAGCAGCCATTACTGTTTTTCCCTACAGCTGAGTATGCAAATATGCACAACTTCAAATGGCTGTTGCTAGGACTTTCTTTTTGTGAGACCTGACATGTCTCACATCTTAGGGTCCGACATTAAGAATTGCATCAAATGCAGGTAGATTTTCTGTTTGGCAAGTAAATCTCTTAGGGCTATCTGCCCCACAGAGAGGTAAATGTTTGCTGCAAAAAAGTTATGAAATACAAAATGTCTCCACTACATTATGTGCTCTCTGCTTCAGTCTTCTGGAGATGGAGATGGAGTTTGACACAAACGTGCACACAGGCATTGGCAATGACTGTTAGCTTGCTAATCAACAATCAGTGTTTGGACATGCATTTGTGTGTTGGTGTGTGACATATACTCATCTCCAAGCTAATTAAACAACTGGCTATTTCACTGTACTTTTAATTAAGGATGGTAGTTTGGATAGTTCACCTCTTCTCATTATAAGTGGACCTGTCACTTGCCTCTGTGCACTGGTTTTAGGTCATTCTCTTTAACTTGAATACAATTTTCTAAACTTCTCAATAACTATTCTTTTAGGTTTCTAAGACTTTGAATAGTGTATGTTTAAAATGCCTGAGTCAGCATTTATTAGGGATTTTAATTTTGACATTCTTGAACGTTCACTTACATAAACTTACATTGCCAGAGGACTGGCAACCAGAAGGTGTGTACTGCATGTGTACAAGTAAATGAAAACGTGTGTGACAAAAGCAATGAAACTACAGAAACCTTGTGCAGTATTGTTGGGGGTGATGTGCAGCCCACTGATGTGTGCAGGATTGTGTGGTGTGGGTGTTTATTGTGGTTATATGTCTGCAAGATTATGGCAATAAAGAAAACAGTACACAGGTCCATGCTGAAAAAGGATGAACATTTCATTCTGAAGGCTAATATGAACCATACACTTGTGTGCAATAGCTCGCCAAGAACAAAATGGTAACAGTTGAACTCTGAGGGGGTGCGCTTGATTATTTATTTGTGTTTCAGCAGGGGAAACTAGACCTCCGTCACCACTATGAGCCTATGAGTCATAGTCTGTTTATTTAGAAACCAGAACTTGCTCCTCGACAGGCCGTTACATCTGGTGGCAATTATATCATTCGGCTCTCTATCCCACATGCCGAACTCAGCTCATATGTGGGAGTTGCATCACATAAGAGTACTGTATGTGTTTGGGTGTGTATTTTCTACACTACATTGTGTAACCTGTGATCTGAACATAAGACATGTCATCATCATCAAGAGGCTTTGACTTATTTGTTTACACAAGATTTCAAATTCAAAACAAAAAAGGATTTGAACATCCTAAAACATCATGTTTTTATGTCCTGAAAGACAAGTCTTTGACCCTTTGCATTTGTCCTTTCTGGGTCAAGAATATTTCCATTAGCTTTTATCACTGACCTGATTGAGAAGTGCGTTTCTGTTGTGGCATCTTTTCTTCAGTGTCTTCAGTTCAGCAGCTGCTTCCTACCTTCCAACCTACCAACAGATCTTGGCCATCGAGGGAAAACATCTTGTTTCATTTTAGCTGCTCTGTTGTTAAAGGAGTTGGAACATTCATCGTTCTCTCATCTTCTCCCTGTTCTCCCTGTCTCTCACTCCCCTCCTGCCTCCTCCCTCTTCTACCCTTCTCTTCACCTCAGGTCCTCTCACCAGGGGAAAAATAGAAGGTGTGTGGCTCCTCAGCAAGGTGTGCATTTTTGCATTTGTGCATTTCGGTGCATGTGTACGTGTCTATGTGCACTCCTGTCTATTCAGTCATATGTGTCTCAATGTGACTCAGTGTGTGCTGTTTAAATCCACTGTCTCCAATGCCTTACAAGGCTCCCTGTGTATAATTGTTGACCTATTACTTTCTGCCCATTGCATTTGACAGATATGAATTGGAGACTGCCATGCAGACATGCTGATTAATGACAACCACAATTGGTACCTTTTAATTTCCAAGGATGAGAAGTCAGGCATTACAGAGAGAAGGAAAGACAGATTAGTGAACAAACACACACACCTTTGCATATGTGTGATTAACGTGCTGGTGTGAGTTTGCATTTCATCTCTGTCTCTGCACATTTCTGACACTGGGGTGGAGTCAATCTAATCAACCAGTGATGGAGCATTATGGAGCCAGCTGTTTACCAGTGCTGCTACTTTCACTGCATGCGTATTTGTCTGCGTGTGTTTTCATGTATATGAACCCATGGGGAGGTTTGGTCTGCAGGGAGATGACATTAGTAATGTGTGTGATTTAGCACACATCTGGACATATATGCTGCACAAGGGAGAGGAGAGTTATATTAGCGTACAAATTGAGCAGATCTACACACTGCTAATTAACCTGGTGCTTCTCACAGCTGCTGGCCCTGACTTTGCTCCTGCTAAGACGGACGTGGGTGGCTCCTCAACCTAAATCAATCTGCAGTAATTGCTGGTCTACCCTCCCCTGAGTCTTTACCTTACTGCCTGTCAGCATCCTATCTACCTGTTTGATTTGACAAGTAACTCCCACATCTTAGAGTCACCGTGATCACTCAGGCAACTCAAAGGTCTCAGTGTTTTGATTTAGACAATGTTGTGAAGACATTACGTTGCACGACTGGCTGCATGTTTATCTATGATCTCTTACAGTGAAATATTTGAATGAGGTAATCTACGGTTATATTTGTGTCTTGCTCCTCTGTGAATTCTCAACTTGAAGTAGCTGGACTTTTTCTCACTTCACTGTAAGCCATTACTATGCAGCAATTTCTGCCAGGAGTTCATCTTAAGGTTGCTAAAACTATCCATCATATTAATACTGACAATAAGCCTCTATTTTAAATGGAGCATTGATTGAGTGGTGAGGCTACTCAGGTAGATTTAAGAGTTACAGTTTGGAGAAGAATGAGGACTGGGATTTGTGCGTAGGTGAGTCTCCACTCACAGTTTTCTGCCTCTTTTACAGCTTCTCTGGCACGTTAACTTGTTCTTGTTGCAGATGCCTATGATCAATTATACTTACTCTATCCACCAAGTCAGCCAACTAGTATTGGTCTTGTCATCAATAAGAATGTTGCCAGGAACCTCAGGACCAAGAGTTGAGGTGGCGCCAACAGAATTTGTCTGTAGCTGAGCTACTCTCAGCCACCACAGCCTTAAAAGGGAATAGGTATGAGGATAAAATAGCTGTTCTCTGTCATTTTCACAAACACGGACATGGACTGTCTTTCTCTGCATGCTGACACAGGTCATGAGTTTGTGTTTTGTAAGAATGAGGAAAACAGCTATTCTGTCAAACTCAATTGAATTGTGTGATTGTGACATGAAAAGCAAAGCGCAGGTTGGAATAACAACAAATAAAATAAAATAAAATAAAATAAAATAAAATAAAATAAAATAAAATAAAATAAAATAAAATAAAATAAAATAAAATAAGTCATTATGGAGCAGATTATCCACGTAATGATTTCATCTTAGAAAGGCCATAAAGGCCTCCATACCTCCCTTCTCCACCACTTGTGGAGTTTTACTTTAAACAGCTGAAGGAGGGTCGCAGAGGGGCCATGGAGAAAAAAGCACCAAATAAAGGTGTGAGTCATTATTGCTGGTCCTTTCACTGTAGCAGTTGTGTGACACTGTAAAGCCATCAGCTGTATTTCAACAGGGCTGCTGGCTCTAACAGATGCATCCAGTTAATATTTTATAGTGTATAATGTGTGTATGTGTGAGCTCAGAGGGAGAAGACTTGGGTATTGTGATGGTGTCACACTGAACAGTAAAATGTGGTTGGCAGCTATGAGAGAACGTGTCAGTGTGAGTGAAGACATACTGTGACTACATCCCAAAATTGCAATATTGTATTTGTCACTGTGGGAGAGCAAGGAAAGATTTGTCAATTTCAATATATATACAGTATATATGATATAGAATATTTTTTAGATTTTCTAAAGTTCTTGATAATTATTGGATATGGGGAGAACAACAAGAATCACTGCAGTGTAGAGACTGCATGTGTGTAGTGAGCTCCTGAGTGTGTGTGCATACCCTCTAGAGTCTGCTTCCCACGTGGAAAACATTGCCATTCTGGGCTGTTTCTGCCTCATAGACTCACAGCTGCTTTTGCCCATTTGAGGAGATTTGTCAAAACCAATACACAATCCAATCTATTTTAATGTCACAGTAAAACAGGCCACACGGATAAGTGAATGAGTAACATTACAGATGTGCACACAAGCATACACCTATGCTCACGTGTGAAAACAATCAGACTCACCTGGATAAGTTAACTTCACTGCGGGAAAGTCATTATTTATCACAGTGGTTAGGTCCTAGATAGGACATTTGCTATTTGATATTATATGACCATCAGTTCAAGCACCATAAAGCAGTTTTCTTCTCCACATCACTACCTATTTTGTGCCATTAGCAGCATTATAATGAAGTTGACCAGCATGGAGTCAGGTCATGCTCCACCTAGCCACCCACCTTGGGGCTGTTGCAGTCCCAGAAACCATCCTAGGTCAGGGGAACTGGAACTAGCATGCGCTGGGGCAGGCATGGATGTCTGTGCACTGACTCCAGAGGATGACTGGAAGGCAGAGAAAGACAGACTTCAAACCCAGATGGGCTTTGATATGGACTCTGAACTGGTCCCTTGTCTTCTAATAGATGGTGGCAAGAGAGAAGAAGAGGAGGGGGAGGGGGTGAAACAGTGGGAGAGGAGAAACAGAAAAGGCTTGGGGAGTTTTTGAAGTGAATCTACTTGTATCATGAAAAGTGAATAGAGAAAGAGGGGAAGGAAAAAGACAAAGAAACCTTGTGCCCTTCAGAGTTTTTCAGCCACAGTGAAAGTTAAGCTTAACTTTATTCAACATTTGCAACTTATTGCCTAAACAATCTTTTCATTAAAGTAACTAAAGTATGGTATGCTATTTCTTTAAAGTGCAAATGCCTTTAAAATACATAGTGATGTATATAAATGTATATACTGATAGATTAAAGTGTGTTGAACACACTTACCCCCCATGTACTGGATTATGGTAGAGTTGGAGTAAGACTAAGGTTTGGTGAAGCATACGTAACTGGTTGGACTGTGTCACCAAAAGAACAATTCCTTCTTCTTCTGCCTTCTTCCAACCGTTTGCACGCTGTAGAGTCCAGGGTGGCGTTGTGTTTGATTGCTTAAACACATCACTCAAACAAAGCTGAATGTAATTGAACACAATGTATGACAACTGTACTCGAGTTTGAATTATGTCTTACCTAACCCCAGTAGCTGGTCTCACAATAAAACATTACCAAAATTACCCAACACTGCCTCTGTCTTTTACACAGACGCCAGGGTGAAACCACCTCACCTGTGACACTGTCTCTAGAGGCAGCTTAAAGGAGGGTCAACACTAACCCCCCGCACCAGCATGATGCTTTTTATCCAGAACAGCGAGGCGGCATTTTAGCGTTGTGAACTCGTCTTGAATAGGCGGTGTGAGAGGGGCTAGTCTGAGTGTGTTTGTGTGTTTGTGCTGAGATTCTATGGCCTGTGTTCTGACATCTGTTTTGGGTGAGAGGACTAAATGGGTCTTGGATGGGTTCTGTGACCAACTGTCTGTCCCAGAGCGTAGAGAGCTTGACTCTGTGACCACTAAATCAGCCCAGCTGAAAAGCTGCCATCTAAGTGTGTCTGTGTGTCTGTGTGTGTGTTCTTGTATAGCCAGCAGAGTGAGGATCGGTTTGAAGTTTATACCTGTGGAATGAGAATTTCAATTTTTCACAAAGTGTAGACAGGTCTTACTTTCTCGCAACTTTGAAAAGGCTGTTTGAAGGATAAGATCTGGTTTTAGTGTTAAGGTTAGAACTAGGTTTAGGTTAGGGTCATGTGCTAGAGAATATATCAATAAATGTCCTCACTGTGGTGGCCATATAAGTATGTGTGTATTATTTATGATGTTGTGGGGACAAATATCTGTTCAAATCATCATCAGGGAGATATTTACCTACCTTATTAGAACCACATAAAACAGTGTTTATTTGGATCAGTGAAGCAACATGTGAATCTTTAGGGGTGGTTATACATCACAACATAGAGTAGGTTGTTCTCTAATTACAGGGTCAGAAGTTTGATCCCTGGCTCCTCTGATCCACATGTTGAGTGGTCCTTGAGCAAGACAGTGAACCCCGAATTACTCCTTGTATGGGGGTGTGTATTTCTCACTTCTAAGTCACTGTGGATCAAACATCTACCAAAATGACTAAATGTAAATGCAAAACCAAAGTTGTCATTTATAGCACAAGAAAGGAGGGAGGAAAATATCTTTGCTGAGATATTTGGTACTAAATAAAATGTGTATGTTGTTATTCACATGTTTGCAGGATACCATGAAGATCTGAATATGAACAACAAAGTCAGTATGAATGAAAGTGAAAAAATAAAAGACAAACAAATAAAAGATAGTTGAAAGTGTAGAATGTGGTCTTAAAAGGATTATTTGTTGTCCCTTAGCTTGGGTAGCACTCCCCTCTCTCTCTCGCTTCCTCTATTATTTTCTCTCCTGTGCGCTCATTTTCAGTGGGAGCTGTGGTGGTTGGAGAAAATGTGAGATCCAGATGTCGAGCGTTCTCTGCAGATGTGCTCACTTAGAGGCCAAGAAACACTAATCTCCTTTGCCTTGTATACACACACATATGCACACATGGACACACACACACACACACACACACACACATACAGAAAACACAAAAGAAATATTCACATACACATGTATACAAATAAGATTGTACATAAGTTTTCAAAAAAAGAAAAACCCACAAGAATCAGAAACTCCAGAAAAGATAAGCAAATGGAGACACTGCCTTCTCAACTGCACTGAGGACTTTTTCTTACCAAAACTTTGCTGTATTTTATATAGTCACTAACCTTTTCCTACTTAGGATAGAATAAAACACACACAAACACACACCACTACACTAACTAATGATATTCAAAAAAGTTTCCAATATTAATGATTTTTTCTTTTCACTACTTTCATGCCTCATAGCACATTATTGCAGAAACAAGCTGCATTTGAGAGACCTTGGCTCGCTTTGTCCAAGGACTTGATGCTAATGAAATGAGCAGGGAATGTCTGCATTGAACCACTTCTATTAAAGCCATTAGATAGAAATAAAACATGGGCACAACCAGGCACAGAGAAAGTCCCACTTACATTGTCATTGTAACAAGCAATGGATTTAATCTGGTGAAGATGACAGTTTTCAGTATGGACAGCAATGAATTCTAATGTATTATCACAATGGCCAAAACTAACAATTAATTTTAAGTTTAATATATCACTATATGACGTTTGACATTTCAGACACATTCTGATTTGATCTCACATCTCACATGTCTCACATTGTCTCACATTTTGATATTTGTCTCTCAGTGTGTGTGGGCTCATAGATGTGTGCATGTAGAAGTGAAGGTATTGAGGCACATTACATAATAGTTGCTATGAAATGTTCCATCAAGAAAAACACATTGACATCAATGAGAAAAAAACTGACATGCGTGCATGTATCAGTGTGTTCCCTGTCCTGCTGCTTACTATTCATCCTTGTGTCCTCCTCATCAATGATTATTGATTGGAGTGTGTTAAGCATAAGGCACCTTATGGTGACAGCCTGCTGCAGAGCCTTAATCTTTTCTGAAGAGAGGCAGGGCCATGAAGGAGTGTGTGAAGCTGCTTGTAAACATGGAGGATGGTGTTTTGTTTTTGGGGTGCAAAAATATCATTTCTGCATGAACAGTAGAGGGGAGGGTTGTATAATTTGAACTGCATGTGTCAGTGAATTATAATGCAGTGACTGTGTATTCATTTGTGTCCCTGCACTTGCACTACATAGAGAAGCATCAGGTTATACTGTTCATGTGACTTTCATTGGTGTAAGACAATCCTGGGACTTCCAGATACTGACAGATAAACTGATAATGGCTAACCAACCATTAGGGGACATAGTAGTGGTGGACAAGCAGAGGAAGAAGGCCGGAGTCTTCATTGTTCATTGTTCATTTGATGTTTCATTTGTTGTTTCAATTATTAAACCTTCCTAGCCTGGAATGACCAGTTAAAGTTGTTGTGCATATTGATAGTGAAGAAACAAGCTTTAAAAAAATGTTTCAGATGAAGCTGTTAACTACAATAATACATATTTTACATTGTCTTATAAAGGATAGTTTTGGTTAATGGCTGACATTCAACATTTCTTAATATTTATCAGTTTGATTTTCTGTTATACATTGTTTTTGTTTGTTGTTGTTGTTTGCTCCATGGTTGTATTCATTTAGGTATGACATAGTTATTTGCCAATTCCTTTATATATTATAAATTGACTTCAATTGCCCTTTGTTTTTACTATTATTTGTTTCAGTAAAACTGTTGTTGGTTCATATGCAGCACTGACTGGACCAGCTCTGTTTCCTTTTTTATTATAACATCCCAAACCCTTTGGAACCATCCAACCTCTGGAGTCTAATAACACATAATTTACTGTAACACAGGGTCATAAATCTGCTTATAAGTAAAACGCTGCTAAAGTTGGCTTCTCTTGGTTTACTGAAGGGGACTTATACAGTAACTCCTGATCCATGGATCACACAGGTTTGTACAGAACAATGCTATTGTAAAATAGTTCAAAAAGGATTTCCAACATGTCACACATTGGAAGATGGTTTGATATATGATGTAGGGTTAAATCCGAAGTTTGGTGTAACTATTGATACACCATGAAATTACCTACAGTAATTTATCCTACAGTGACAAGTGAATTTAAACATATTTCTTTTTATACCCATGAAGGATCTATTTTAAGTTAACCATTACTGCTTGAAAACCTATGAGTCAGGTCTCCTTTGAATTGTTTATGTTTATGAAAAATCTCAGTCTATTTATTACATTTATTGAATCCCTTTATTTTTTTCATTGTGGTTGGATTGCTACAGATAACAACCCACTATCTATTCTGTTGGTGCAGGATTTGGAGTGCAGCCTCTTGGCTTGCATCAGTGCCGTCCTGTTTGTTTTCTCCACAAGAGTAGATGAGTCAACTGATTGGCAGTCAGACAGCACGTTAGATGATAGCGCTAAACCTTGGCCGGGCCTAGCTGTTCAATTATTCACAGAAAGAGCAAGAAAGAGAAAGAAAGAAATAAAGGGGGAGTGTGTGTGTTTATGTGGGTGAGACAGAAAGAAATAGATGAAAGAGCCATGGAAAGAGAAATAAAGCAAGATGAAAGAAGTGAAAGAGAGCAATTCAAATGCTGAATATCATCTAATGGTATAAATTGAAAAAGATCCACTTCTTATTATCACCCACCTTCACTGGTGCAAGCACTGCCTAATGCCTTAATCTAGCTGCTAGCCACTGCCACCCACCACAGTGTGAGACACACAAACACAATAAAGTAGCACCAGCTCTGCCAACATTGCAGACACCCACACCAAGCAGTGCAGCATATGGGTCAGATCTAATCGCAATAATTTCATTTCCCCCCTCATCAGCTCCAAGCCAGATAGACTAAGTCCCATTTGTAACCACTGCAGCGCTACTGCAAGGAAATATGACAGATAAGAGGACTCTTGTAATAAGCCGGCTGTGTGAATCTGATAAATGAAGAGAGCTTTTGCCAGTTAGGTGGAGAAATATATTGTGGAACGACGGAAACCCAAGTGTGGTAGCTTGAGGATTCATAAAACTAAATGGGGAAAGAAATTAACTTTGTTGATTAGCAGCAAGACGGAGGAAGCCGCTTGGAAATGACTCGATGCCGCTTGGGAAATCTTGGGAGTGTGAGGTGGCATTTTGATATCAAGGAGAAAGAAAAAAACATAGATGTGTAAGATACAGTAAATCCTCGCAGGCATCTTTTCAGCAACAGACACACTCCTCTGTCTTTCAATAACAAATCTCTTTATTGCTCTCATGTGCACACACATATGCACAGACACATACTTATTGTTAAAAATAGACCCTTTTCAGCTGTGCTTGGTTAAAAGACAGATGTGCAATGCTGCTTGTGACAAAAAGTGTAATATCTGTTTAGAGCCTCGGCCTGCATCGTGCCCATATGTTTACAGTGGAAGGGGTGGAGTTGCTCAAGCAGAGTTTGAAACATAAATAGAACAAAGGATTGTGGGAGGTGGTTAATTTCAGCTGTTTCCATGGCAGGTAAGCTCCGTCTGCAAGATGATGTTTATTTGTGTGCCATTATTTCTCTACACAGCGTGTAAAATTATGTTTGACATGCTTTGCACAGTTACAAAATACTGTATGCATGAAAAAGGGGTTTAAAAGAAACAGCAATCTAGGCGAAGTAGCACTGTGAGAAAATTACAGTATGACTGCTACATTTCAGTAACACAACTGTTTAAACAGGGGAAGAACTGAACTGAAATATGAGGCATTTTGAATATCACATTACAGCAATGAATAATCTCTGAAGAGTCTATCTTTCGTGACTGATAGTTTCTAGATTTTTCCAGTCAAAAGGAAAGTGGAGGAGGTTTTCTCAGTGCAGGTCTCTCTCCATAGGACATGCTTCAGTGCATCTCAGAGTATCATCCATGCAAGACCCAACACATAAACAGTCACCTTGTCAGTCACCTTGTCAATCAGTCAGCCAGTCAGTCAGTAAACCAGCAGGCCAGTGACTGATCATTCTCTTTCTTTCTCGTCCATCTACCCTCTATTCTCCAAACTCCCCAACAGCAACTGATGCTTATAGACGTGTAACAATCAAGTGTCTCTTCCACTTACTAATGCTTGGTGGAGTGAGGACCTCTCCCCCTCTCTTACACGTCCAGACATGATGCGCTTCATTGGTCGGTCATAATCACTTTTGCATTCTTCTTCTCTATGAAATTAGTTTGTGTTTTGTAATGTAGCGGGACCAATATTTTTCTATACTTTACAACTGCGCTCATTTATATAAAAGATGATCAACCTGTTGCAGGTCTCAAAAAAGTATTAATAATCTATTGGTATACAGTCATCTAACTATTGATATTGGGTGTAGAGTGTGTTTTATGAAATAATGAGGTAACAAACTAAAAATGTAAACACTTGAAAAATATTTATTTTTTTTGTTGATTATTTAAAGCCGTGATTTTACCAGTTAACTTGGAAATGACTAAAATGCTTATAAAATAAAAATATTTGTCAAATTTATTGAAAAGGTCTGGTTTTTAGGGGCTGGCATCAGCGTATTGATGGTAATGTCAGTGTTCAGATGCATAATTCTTATTACTTAAGCATCAAAGCATCATTATTTAATAGAAAAACTAAATATTTTAAAATGTAAACAGCCCATCAGCATTAGTGTAACAGCGATATGTTTGTGTTTTATACAATAAACTGCATATGGTAGCTGTATGATTTAACCCATTTCCTCTCACTGCACATTGATTCAGAATTAAATAAAAGAAAAAGGAAAAAAAATGTCTCTTTTCTGCTCTTTTGGAAAAATGAGTGTGCTTGTGAGGCCACTGAATTGGCATAATTACATGGGTTTAAATGCAAATTTACAATGTGCTTATTAATTCTATTCTGCTCATTTCAAATGACTGACTGCACTTAATTAAATCAGATTGATTAGACCTTTTCTAGACTTTCCCTTTACAACCACATAATTATGACAAATAGAGCCACTTGACACCAAATCTACAGCAGAGGACTCAGCTTTCTTTTCTCTGCCATTCAGGGTCTTTTGAGTCCTTCGAGGGGATCCACAGGCAGATCAGAAGAACATTGAAATGAGTCTCCACTTTATGCTGAAGAAATATTGTTTATTTCTACCAAGGTGGCTCAAGCAATTTCCCTGTGGGATTAACAAAGTTTTTTGAATCTTGAATCTTGAATACCACTTTTTCATATCTGATACCAATCCCAATACAACAACCTTGAGTATGTGCCGATATCAATCCACTACCATCTTTTCACAGTTAACATGGAAACACAGGACATAACAAAAGATGAGAGCTAAACTGGCGTACCACGGTGGCACAACTAGCATGAATAAAAATGGAACAATAGTTTATTTGAGAGACAAAAGTCCACTCTGGCCCACTTGCATGGTGGAAGCAAAACAGCGATAGCTCCCCTAAACACTGTCTTTGGATACTGGTATTATCCAGCCACTTAAACCATGTCAGAGAACATTTTTTAAAGGCTGCTACATTATGAACAAGACGACAAAGGGACTAATCTTCCTCACACAACAGGTGGAGTGTAGAGGGTAAGCTTAAGGTTTAGTGAGCGATCTCAATGCAATCTCATGTTGCCAACTGCGCTTTATTCCATTTTATTATTTACAGTTTGTTTCACTTTAAAATGCACGCATTTCCAAAGCTGCTGCCACCTATAAAACTCACATTGCATAAATTGCAACTCTGCACAGCCGACATGATAGACTGGTCTCACCTTCGTCTGTCACTCACGTTCTAGCTACTGCTCCTGTGACAAATGTTGCTCATGTCTCTTTACCACATGTCGCTCTGTCTTTAAGCAGTTATATGATAGTTTAAAACAAATCGTCTGTGATGTATTGGATCGGATTATATTTTCCCGCCCGTTATAATATCCAGTCCACAGATTTTGGCCAGTACAGATACTGAATATCGGATTGATGGGTCAAATTTTACCTAGCCATAAAGATCCCATTCTCCATCCTCTGGTCAGATTTCCATTTCATGATGTTCCTCAGCAACACACCCACATGTTCTAGAGAAATGAGTGACCACACTGGTTAATGGATGTTGGTTATGCGGTGTTGAGTCTTGTCAAGCTCCTAAACTGAAGCCAGGAATTAAAATATATAAATAAAATAAAGGTTTTCCTTTGATTGCATGTGTTTTCCTGCTGTTTTGATGAAGACACCTTTGAGGTGTGTCCTTAATGACATTGACTGTCTGGGCTGGTTGTACTTTCCTACAGTCTGATGAGCACACATTATTTGTTGTTATTGTGTTTTTCTCAGTATGAGACAGTAAAAACGATCAAACTAGCAGCCATCTCTGAATGCAGTCCTTTGTCTAATATAGTCAAGCAAGGTCGGGCAAGGATATGCAAAGGGAAAAAAAATGGTGATTAAGTGTATAAACTTTTTAATATTCATCTGCCAATGTAGTTACTCAGCTTGAATATTAATAATACCAAAGGAAATGGTGCTAATGGAGAATTGGAGACAAAGAGAAATAGGAATAATAATTAAATGGGGAAAAAACAACATGCAGAAAACACATTGAAAGAAATGTAATATTTAAAAAGCAGCACCCCAGGACCTGGCGAGTTAATGGCTGAAAGGGCTCCTGCTCCTCAAGTGTTTTTCTGAGCTTTGATTGCAATTTGGAGAAGGAATTATCTCATCGGGGTGTGTGGGTGGAGGGAGGTCGGATCTGACTGTGAAGTGCTTGTCATTACCAAGATTTCTCCCCTTCTATTTTCCCTTGTTCCCTTTGTCTAACTCTTTTCCCTCACCCCTTTGTCTAACTCCTTTAGTTGTGGTTGTTCTGCAACTGTAGCTTGACAGTGTCAAAATATTAGTGAGTGCCACAATACAAAACACATACACTATGCTGCATTTGTGTTTGAAATTAAATTATATGTGCTGGAGGATATTTGAAACCATCCTGCATTTTTTTCTTACCAAAGAAAGCTTCAGCTGACATGCAGGGCTTATGATGGTCTGTGATTATTTGGTTATTTGCAGGTACATCAGTCCACGTTTCTGCACACCAGTCTATTTGCATTCATGTAAATGTGTATATACATACTGAACCTATGTCTTTCATCACTGATGCACTCCATCAAGACAGGTTCAATTTCCACATTCCTTTCCCTTCATCCTTCTCGATTTGACAATCACTGCGTAATCTCTGGCTTAAATTACTCTTCTTAAAAATGCCGTGGGCACTAGGGTCATGATATTTCCCCTTAATTACTGTTCCACATTATCACCATAAAGCACTTTCCACCTCTCTCACACTTCTAATTACATTGTTCCGATTGCTGTGGCACATCCTTTTCATTCGTTGATGCACTTTACAGGCGTTTGTGTGCATGAGCACAAAAGAAAGAGGGAAAGAGTAAAAAAGAGAAGTATTAACAGCACCACTAAAGCTTTTCAATGTAATACAAGCAACATGTCTTCATTAAAGAAATTTTATAAATCATATCCATATATCTGCTCAAAGCCCTGACGGCTACAATAACATAGAAGCAGTACATTTTCTGATTGAACTAAAACATTAAAAAAGAAAACTGTGGGTTGTGGATCACTTATGATCAGATTCAACGAATGATAGAAACGCACAAAGACACGTTTTTGGATGCTACAGTGGTATCTGCAACAAAACATAGAGTGCACACAGAACTTATGGGTTAATTATTAAAGAAAAGAGATCTGTGTTAACACGTATTGAGAACAGCGGAGAGAGATTTCAGAGCTTTTTCTTATTAGCAGTGGCAATACATCATTCCTCTGAAGAAGGTTACCTCATTCATTTACCTTTCAAGATGGTTGTCCGGCATTTCTGCTTCATCCTTTCCTTCATTCTCATTCAAGTATAGAAGAGTAAAAAGCAACAGGAGAGGCGCAGTGTAGATGTTACTTAACATTTTCTGACTGAAATATCCCCATATCCGTATCATATGAGCTTCATTTAAACCAGCTGTCATGTTCTAAACAGACAGGTGTTTTTAGCCTACCATCACTGATGTGGTGTACATCAATAGGATGAACAAAATAATAGACACACCTGTAGTATAACAAATCCAATTCAGCAACACCACAGACTGCAGCCTCCAAAGCACATCAGAGTGTGCGACACATTTCAGTTTTTTCAAATGATCAAATCAACTTCAAAATTGTTCTTTATACCCCCTGGTAAGTACAGAAGTATTCCCCGGGGTCTGTGTACTCCAGGGGAAATCATTCACAACATACAAAGTATTACATTCAATTTTTATAAGTAAATAAATATTTGACAATAAACATTTTCACATTTTTTTTGCAGTCTTTTCTTTTATTATGTGGACTTAAATTAGTTGTAAATGAATTATTATTTATGGTAAAATATGCCTTGAAGACATCCTTGCCTGCGTAATGTTTCACTTAAGGTGAGATGTTTAGATTTTATGTATTTTAAGGTTTGGTAAGTTTACAGGTCTAAGAAACTACTTATTGAATTTTAGGCTGGCAGTTTCCCTTTAAATATCCTAACTCCCACCACCAGCCATTTTGCTTGTCACAGTGTTCATAAACCATTATGAGGTCTTGTCTACTGGTTTCAGTGTGGGATGGGGGATGCTAAATGGCCGCTGCTCACTTAATGTGCACATTAAAAGCAGTGAAGTGGTGATATTGTTGGACAACGCTTTCCTGTGTGAACACTGTATGAACCCTGGTGTGTTTCCCTTGGCAGTTTCCATTTCTCTTACTCTACTGCTCTCTCCATCAGTCACTCTCTCTCTTCAAACCAAAGCTATTACACATTGACAGTGGGAGTCCTGTTATGTGGTACATACCCCTTCAACACTTGCATTTCCCCAGTGTGTCTGATGTCCCATTACAGCACAAACTCTGTTTAATTTGCTTTGTGCAGGGCAGAAATGATGCAGACATTTAAACATATTAAATGAAACAAATGTCATTGTGACACTTTTTAGATTTAGGTTTGTACTGAGCAAAAGATAGCAGTCATAGTCATTTCATGATTTGTTTGAGCAGAGTTGAAGGTCAGTGACTCAGAGCAATTTGATTCTCAATTTAATATGTAACCTAAATGCTAAATAATGCAGCTCATATAAAATTAATACATGGCTGCATGAAGCAAACTCTGTCTTGGCATGAGTCATCATCTGTTTCAACAACCACATAGACAAAATGCAGATGCAGACAAAATTTGTTGGGTCAGGCTTTACAGGGTTAAAATCTATGTTATTAAGTATGCATTTCTTTATTTATTTATTTATTGTGTGTGTAAAATGTATAATTTTGTTTTAGCTTTTTGTTTTAGAATGAAACAATCAAAAATGTGATGTTAAAATCAGAAACTTAAAAGTTTACTTGCATAATTTAGAAAACACCTTTCAAACTGCAAATCTGAAAAGCATTTGAATGTGTGTCTGTATGTGTAGTTTTTGGGCTGAAGAACTACCAAATGTTTTGTCTTCTGAATTTTATGGTTTAATTAAACATGTGGGCTAAGAGGCTAGTATAGTACTAGAAGTATTATGTTACATATGTTATATTTAGGCTGTATGAGACTGTGTAGTAGGACCTATATAGTATATGTACATATAGTACATGCCACATTCAAGTGCAAAGGTTTGGCAAATAGATGTTTATTTTGGCTAATGTGCCTCAGGTCAAGTATAATTTACCTAAATATGGAGTCAGTTCTACATGTTTCTGTAAATCATATTTGACCTACAGATCAACAGATTAATTAATTAAATGTGTGTATCATCTTGTATAAGGCTATTTTGCTATTACTAAACAGTTCAAATCAATTTGAAATAAATTGTCCAGTGTAAAAAAAGCAAACAAACACTTGGAGAAACAAAGCATTTAAAGTAGATAGATACAAGATAACCTATACTCATTGATCAGAGTGTAGTGTATCTTATATCAAGAATAGTTTGACATTTGACATGTGTGCATTCCCATTGTTTTTGCCATATGCTGTTATTCTCTTTTGAAATAGAAAACAAAGGTGCAGTATATGTCTCTTCCATATGTTACTATAGCAACCGTATCACAGCTAACCATCTACACCAACATGCTGTATGCATTACACATCATGCCATAGGTACTGTTCAAGGTCACATACTGTACTTGCACCATATTAATTCCCTATTAATGTAATGCAATGTCTGTGATGATGAAGAGAGACTGATTGCGTAGCAGGGTGTGTCCATTTGTCACTGTGTGATTACATCAGTGGGTGCACTTGTGTGTATAAGTGTGTGTGTACCGCATATTGGAAGCAGCAAAAAAGGTGAAATTGAACAGAGGTTTTTGTGGGCTGTGTGTGTTTCTGTGCATATGTATGACTGTGACTTGGGTGTGCATTGCTCTCAGCGGTTGATGACCTTTGCGTGTTGCTGCTATGAGCAGAGTGACCTGGCTGTACTCATTAAAACCAATGGAATGGATCATTCCCTGCTAATTGTTTTCCACTGACAAATGGCTCATCTGAGTCCTGAAGACTGCTGCAGGGGCCTTGCCTGCCTAGAGCATACTGACTTCACTAATGAGAACTGCTGATCTGTGAGTGTGCATCTGTGTGTGTGAGCAGTGTAAGTGTATGTCTATGAATGAACAAGAGTGTGTGTGTGTGTGTGTGTGTGTGTGTATATATGTGCATTTGTGTATACTGTATTTGTGCTGCCAGCCTCCCTTGCTGTGCACTGGCATGTGTAAAGTCAGAAGCACTGCTACATTAGGCTCAACATGAGCCATTAAGGCATTTTTCTCTTGTCAATCACCCTAACACCAAGATATTGTTAACAAGTAAAGTATGTACCTGCTTAAAAAGTCATTATTTACAGTAAGACAGATTCAGTGCAATGTAATGTGTAAATGGTTTTTGGCCTCATTTAAACTGTAGAAAAAGTATTTTACTGTGTCAACTTTAAAAATCTGTACAAAATATATGCCACACCCCAGTTTGTTTCAGTCCTGCAAAAGTTTCTGTTGAAAACATGCTTCAGATTTACAGGCAAAATGTATATTTTGTACTTTCTTTCCAGAATAAAATCTACAGCGCAAGTATGTTCTGATCTGGTGCCCCTGTCTCTGACTAAAAATCAGTGAGTTAAAACTGACCCATTAGTTGTTTTGATCCAGCGACCCAGCGTTAACATAAACTGTAAAAAGTCTAAATACAAACAGCCGCTGGCGGGCTACTGGTTAAAGTGAACCCAGCATTTAGTACTAAATTAGCCCCACTCTGTATTATTTAAACCCAGTTAGTTTTAGTATCTATTAATCACAAAAACTGCAAAAAAAAAAACAACAGTTTTTCTGTGTAAACACCTGCCTTCTCCTCCCTTTTGCAGACATTCTGGTTGTAACGGTGTTACAATATTTCCTCATTTGATCAACATGGAAAGACATAACTTCTACTCTTTCACACATCTTTCTACACCTACTCCTCTTCCTCATCTTTGGGTGTATTTCAGTAGCTGTTCCTCTCTTGCATACTCTTTACATTTCTGCTCTTTCTAAATTACGCGCCATCCTACAGCACATATTTCTCTTTCTCACCATGTGCTTCCACCTGTTCCATGGTCTACTGGTTGACTGGTGAATGCTATTTGGGGACACCCCTCAGCACCCCCAGTCTCTCCCCAGGCACACTACCTGGCATTAATCCATCAGATGGGCAGTCAGGCTGTGCACCACCCCGCCACCACCCATCCACGATACCCGCCACTGCCCAGTGTTGCAGCAGAGGCCCCAGCTGGGGGACCGCCAAAGCTCGGTCATTATCAGATGACGGATAGCTTCATATCAGGTGTGTAAAGCGGGTAAGCATTGGAGAGGACCATCTGGCCAATGATTTGGGGGAAGTTGGGAAGTCAGGTCCGCAAGTGAGGAATAGCAAGTTGGGTGATGATGATGGATGGGGAAAGGAGCATTGCCACCGATCACAGCAACTTTGGCAGCTCTTATACAGTACAAACTGCACATGCATAGTGCACTGTTTTATAATCTCATATATATGCAGCAATGGTTAGACACTAGGTGTTTAATTTTAAGTGCATATGTGAAATGGTTTGTTTGCACACAATCTCAAACTTCACCTTTGTCTGAATCAGTCATCTCTTCTTGTTTTTTCCTCACAAAAATCCTTCTTCCTCTTCCTACCCTTTATCTTTCCTTTTCACATTTTCTTCCGTCTCCTGTCTGTACTCTATCCAAGCAAAACAGTAAAGAGAAAAAAAAATATTCTAATGTGCAGTAGCAACACTGTAATATCAATATGTGAGGAATGACTATTCCCCCGGTACCTTGACAAGAAACTCAGACTCCCTCGGAAAAAGTCATATTTGGTTTGATGACGTGAAAGTAACAACAGTCAGGGAACCAATATTTTTATTCATTACCAAATGGAGCAAGCAGTACTGCCTCAATATCAGCACTGGAAAACGATGCTCATTGATACTTAACATATTACATTATTGCACTTACAGTGCTCTGTAAAAGAATTTGCGCCCTTTCTGATTTTTTTTTTTGCCACAAACAAATAAAAAAAAATTAATATTGCACAAAGATAACCTGAGTAAAAACAAAATGCAGTTTTTAAATGATGATTTCATTTATTAAGGGATGCAATAATAAAATATGCACAGCAGTACAGCACTTTACTTTTATCTGCAGCAACCAGTGAAAGATTTTACAGTGACATGTGGATGTGGAGGATTTTGAGTTATTTGTGTTTCACTGAGTGACAAAAATAATGTAACGACTGCAAAAATGAATTTGAACCTACTGTGGCCTATTGTACTTTTGCAGACTGCAGTTTGAATTTACCTGTGAAAGTATTTCAAGAAGTGGATCAAAGTAGAATAATATAAAAAGTTATCAAAGTGTGTCCAAACAAAAATAGAGTATTAAATGAATCACTAAAAATATACTATTTTCATACAATTGTTATGACGGTTTTATGAAATGTTAATGAATGTAATGTTTTCCGTTATAGTGCTCATACATCTAAAGGCTTTTAACGTGTCCTTGTGAATGTGAATAGACAGTGAAAGCGTCTTCCCGAGTCAGTCAGAACAGTGAGTCAAAGAACACACTTCTATTCCCCAAGACAAAGAGGTAATGTTCGGTGGTTAATTACTTTCTGAGCTGAGGAGTAGTTTCATCAATTGAATTCCACTGCACATTTGGTTCGGCAAAATAAAGAGGCGAAAGAGATGATTCATCAACTGGGTGACATTATAACAAAGGGATTTGCACGACTGTTAAAAGCAAGCTACAAGAGTAGAAATTACAAAGGGCAAAACCTTCACAGAACAGGAAATGCCTGTAGTACATTTTTATAAATGAGTTACACTGTACTGGATGAAACTGTGGGTATGGTAAGAGTTCATGAAGAGTTTATTTCTATGTATAAGCAGTTCATGTTATATGCCTTAGTGAGTTGTAATGTCAATAAAAGCCCAAGGATATGTGAAGTATATCTGGCTTCTTAATTTGCCCACGCAATTGGAAAACCCTCCTGAGATGTGTTGCAAAGGTCTCATTGACTGAGTACACTTCCAGTTGTTAAAACATGGTCCTGTCTAGGCAAATTAATTCACTCCACCATCTCTGGTGTAAAATCGGGACTCAACTTTCAAAGGTTCTGCTTACTTAAAAAAAACAGTCTTTCTGTCAGACCCACTGACGAGAAAAACAATATTTTTTTTTGCATCTTCTGTCTTCCCCATGCCTGTGAACTTTCCTTTTTTCTTTCCACGACCAGAGGGAACACAGGAGTGACGAAAGGGGAGGAGAGGGATAGGAAGAGAGAGGTGGCGTCTTGGCAAGCAAGTGAGGAGATGCGTTTTTCACATGTTCACATCAAATGCACATGGAAAACTACAGCACGTCAAAGGACTGTGAGATACCCTTCAGGCCACAGCAGTGAAGCAATGACAGACCTATATGCAATTTTTGGATTTGATGTACAAAGACAATACATTGGAGATCTCTTCTTTCACAAAGGAACATCCTTTAATATGCCTACCTGTTTTATCATCAGATATAGACTATGCCCTGCTATATCTCATGACATAATAAGACATTGTTATCTGCAGTGTGATGCGAAAGTCATTGTCTTACAAGTTCGCATGCTGTCAGGATATTTAGCCTGTCTTCTCTAGAAGTTGGATACACTCATTTACATTCTCATGAAAGAAAGCGAGGATGTCAGTTTTCGCCCACTTAGTGCTTCTCCTTTGCCACGAGCCAGACGGTAATACTCCAGCGAGCAAGACAGATCCCTCTCCAGACACTGTACCTGCATAAGATGCTGCACTGCAGCTGCTATCCCATCAAACTGCTCTGTCTCTTTTCCTCCCTCTCAAAATCCCTTTTTTTTATCTCTATCAAAGGAGGTTTGGGGATTTTGTTTGATTTTTAAAAGTCAGTTTATTGCTTTTCAGACGTTTTCAATCAGATGTACAATAGTGTGTGGTATGTCATATTTAAATATTTGATTTTAACTAAACTTAGTGGTATGTTGATGATAGAATCAAGGAGCATGTATCTCAGGTTAAACATATTCAATTTGAGGCAGTTAACAAAATCCCTGACTCTTTCAACATGCACATTCCTAACAATTAATCTTGCAGGGGTAAAAGCCACGTTTTTCCCTTGACACACTGACACTCTGTCTCTATCAATACTTTATTTTTTACTATCACTTATTCATCAGGCATTCAGGCTCTACCAAATTACTTGAGGACAACTTTCACTCTCAACTCTCTCTTTTTACATTGGACGCTATTCTTAAAGAATTTACTTGTTTGTGCTTCCTGGTTTTCTATTGTAAATTTGGTGTCCACCATAATTCAATCTGTAGAGGAAGTTTGGCAGTCAGTAAGGAACAGAAATGAATGTTTTCTACTCCAAAAGCATGACATTTACACAATGACAACTAATTGCTGTGGTGTGTAAATACATATTTCCTCCAGTCTTGTGGAAAAGTAGACTTGTCCATTTGCTGTAAGATGAGCTGTTTTGCTGAAAGAAATTGTGGACAGTTATGCAGAACGCTGGCTTATGTTTGATGCCTTGTTTAAATTTGTATATGTTTGTAGACATTTCTACAATATCTACACACAGCTACCATTTGGTTAAGGTTGCACTTTTGGCATATAAACTGTGGCTAAGGTATGCTTAGGGTTTGACAACAGAAGTACTTGACTAAAGTTATGGAAATAATACCACAATACAGATTACATGAAAAACCAACAGAAAACAAACAGAAAGTGTCTGTACAGGTCTGTGACACTCATTTGGTGTTGATGTGGTGGAA
>JAUBNQ010000003.1:10682719-10695899 GCA_032353495.1 Ctenopoma kingsleyae
GCTGCAGTGGAGCCCTAGGTAGCCTGGTAAAAAGAAGTGTAATTAAGATCAGCAGACACGGAGAGAGAGGGGGAGAGAAGCGCGGATCAATAGATGCAGACAGCGGCCGCTCTGTTTTTTTACCTCAGAGTATTGATGTGTTCAGTCAATTACGGCTAGAGAGTGCAGAAGAGGGAAGGAGATTGGGATGTAGGAGGCTGTTTGTTCAAATATATGTGTATTCGTGTGGTAGGAAATGGCTGCATTCATGTGTTCGCATATTGTGAATGTCTACATTCATGTGTGTATGTGTTAGGGAGGCGGAAATATCTGCTTTTAAGATGTGTTTGTAATCGTAAAATATCATAATAAAATGCAGTTGACAACTGCAGAGCCGACATGTCCACTGCTGTCGCTCCAGGCTTTTTGTCTACATCAGCAGACACAACAAAATCATAATTTCCTCGCTTTGCTGCTTAAAATCACACCACTGCAGCCTAATAATGAGCCCCCTTTCTTTTGTGGTTGATATTTGACTTGCATGATGGGTATTGTAGGAGGAGAGGGCTTCCAGCTGTTGTCAGTTAGTGTCACAGACAGACAGGGAGATAGGACAATGGGACGACGGCCACTCACTCTGTCCAATTGTCTTGTTGTCAAACCAACAGCAGGTGCCTTAAATGATAAACGCAGAGTGTCATTTATTTTGAGAAAGGGCGATTTCAGAAATTGGTTCAAAGAGAGAGAGGGAGAGTGACAGAGGAGACAGTGGGGGTTACATAAAGAAATAGAAGGAGCTGGTCAATTTTCCAAAAATGGAACCAAGTAAAAGCCCAATTTTGTTTAACTTGTAGTGCATCTTGTTCCCAGTATTTCCCTCCCTGCATGTCCCCCCTGATTCTCATCCAACCTTCAATAGTCTGAGTTGTTGATAGCCACCCCACGAAGTGTTTGTATGCTCACAGTCAATATAGTCTTTGTCAGAAACAAAATTATAGTCCATTTTATCTCAACAAAAATGATTTGCTGGCATTTCCACCTCCAAATAAAGGAAGACTATGCTCACAATAATCACACTCAATGGTTTTTTCTTGAAAGGGATAAAAAAGTTGTAGTTTTCTGTCTGAAAATGGTGGTTAAGTAAAGAAAGCTGTTGCAATTCAGTTGGACAAGGGGATTAGGTGTGAGGCTGTAGCTGTGTATCGATGAATAGATAGAGATCTCAAGAGCTGCCTCTTCTCAGATGTGTATATGTGAGTGAGTGTGCTACAAATAGAGAACTAGGAGACACAGGCATCAGTAAGAAAACAAGAAGGCCTTACACATTAAAAAGAAATAAATTGTGTCACCTGATATACATTCATGACCCCAGTTGCTCTTATGGATTTGTGATTGACAACCTTTTGATCAAAGCATCTGTTCCTCCCCTCTGCTGTACTCTCACCATATGGACGTGTCATCCTCAGCTGCGCGTTTCATAGTAGCATAGATGATGTGTCTCCATGGTAACAAACTCCTCTTTTAGAAATATGTTATGAATTATGTTTTTTTGCCCCACATGTGCTACAGACTCTGGTGTATAGTGTGTGTAGACATCCTGCAATGTACAATGTTTCTTGACATTTATAGTGTTTCATATCGAGTTAATCGGTGTGATAGTGGACTTGTGCAGACTTGATACCGCAGCACTCTCTGAAGTTTTATGTCTTTTACAGGGTATGGACGTGTCTGTTTTCTCTACATGATAAAGCCATTTCTGGAAGAATCTGAATTTTTTCCAGGATTTAAACATGTCCAGATTGCGGCCAAACTCTTTAGCCCTGGTTAAACTGAGAGTAGGCGCAGAGCAGAGGAGGGAGTCAGGCTCTTGTGGAGCAATAAAAAGCCAAGAGAGAGCATAAATCCATCTACCCTTGTAAGGTCCGATGTTTTTTTGCAGATGTTTCAAGATGTTTGGCCCAAGTGACAGTAATTTCTTACCCATCTGTCTTCTCTCCTCCCCCTATGTCTCTTTATCAACATCTGGTTTCGGTGTGGCAGAGAAACAAGTATCCTTTATAAGCCAAGGGTTCCCAGTTCCCCCTCTGCTTGTGCTATTAACTTAGCCTCAACTACTGCTCTCTCTCTGTGCACACATATTCACATGTGCTAACCATTAGAAAGTCATACCATTCAGAAAATGTAATAACTTACGTTAGAGGGGGAGATAAAGTATTTTGGCTCTTTTGTTCTCTCTTCACTTTTTCCATAACTGCAAAGAATTTGGGGTTCTGGTTTTTATGCCTCCCCTGTGAGAGGACAAATTACTGCCTAGATGTTAGTTTGAGGATGCTTTAGTGAGAGGAAAGCCCCTTCCGCATAAGCATTTGAGTAGGACCCCTGAGTCTCTATCTGCACCTCGGCTAACTATTTAGAAGTGAAGAGCATGAAGCTGCTACAAAGGGTGATGGAATCAGAAGTGGATCACATTCAATCAGTAAGAAAGAGATGTTTATTTGGAAATAATTTTATGCAAACAGTTTGATTGCAGTTTAGAAGTAAAGTAAAATGATCTTAGTTTGCTATTTCTTCTTTGGCTATATTAAATTGTCCATATAACAAGCTACACAGGCATCATGTGTTGTGGGGCAGGTTCAACTTTATGTTTGCAAATTTTACAAAGGACTGAGAAACACATTATATGCACACCCACATCTACAAACAGACACACAGGTGTGCACTCACCAAATCGTTCTCTCACATATTCACAGACAGTAAGAAGTTGAATATGCAAACAAAGACACTCAGCTCAGCACCATATGGCTTGATTGTCAATCTGTGTGTGCTTTGAGTGTGAGTGTAAGGTGGTGTACACTGTTCCTGGTGTGTGTTTGATGGGCTAAGTAGTATTTGAGGATTATGTAACATGTCAAATTGCAGCAACAGATAAATACACACAAATTCCCAAAAACTGTTAATTTCTGCTTCTGTTTCTTGTCTGCATGAACACAACATACACATACTCTTATTCCACCACGTCCTACTTTTTCTTGTCATTTAGCCACTTAACAAAAGCATGCTGAGCTCATTGTTACTGCCAATTATGTTCTATTAAATCAGTGTTGTTCCTGTAACACAACACAGTCTCACAGAATTTTATGAAATGAACATTAACACTAAAGTTCAGTGTCAAATACATTTTAAGACCACAGCATGTATCATTTTTACCAGTTCATCAGAGTGAAAGGTTTCTCTAAACATTCAATTTAAACAAGTAAAGCATTGATTAAGGTCTGTTAATGTAACAGATGTAACAAAATCTATCCAAATCAGACACCTAAACTAAATGGTCTGGTGCTGGTTTCCATCAAAAAGACAATTAGCATGAACACCATAGAGATACGACACACGGTCTTTTGCCATTTCGCCCAAGGCTACAAGACACAATCACACAAAAACATGTACCCATACATGACAGATGCCCCTAACTGCCAAATACACTAATGCATTAGTCGTGCACTGCCCCAGGCTTTAGCCTTGTAGGACAATAACAAGATCAAGTCACCAGCTGATCAAAGATGGAGGACATATACTTACTGGCTCGAGCACATGTGTGTGTTTATGCTGAGCACATGTTTGTTTACTATTACCATATAAAAAGGTCTACACTTGTACCTAAATCCATTCCATGCAGAACACATTTACTTGTTGTCTGTTTTCATAGAACTCCTTTATATTTCAGCTTGGAATGTTTGGAAGTGCCATTAATTTAAAGGATGAGAAGTAAGCCTGGTGTTTTACTGCTTATGTGTTTAGTAGACCTCTGTTTGCTCATTGTGTTGAATGTGTGTTTGAGTATGTGTGTGTCTGTGTGTGTGTTGGGGGCGGGTGGTATCTTCATGAGGAATTGATTGCAAAGGATTAGATTGTGATTACAAAAGCGGGCAGGGAGATGAGAGTAGAGATCGGGGAAAGAGAAAGGTGAATGGCAACAAGGAGGGAGGTGTAACAAGGTTAAATGGGGAGACGAGACCAGAAAGAAATGAAGATTTGTACCAAAATAAGATATCCATCATGTGAGAAAATAAGGTGCAGACTTTGCCAAAGACATTACTAAATAAACTACTAAATTTGTCTGCTTTCGTGAGATATAAACAACAGCATGTTTGGAAACACTGAGTAAAGATTTTCCTGTTATAGTCAGGAAGTTCGTTTAATATTATATAGTTTGGGTCTGCTTTTGATTTGACATCATTCTTGTGGACAACACAGACCTTAGATACCACTGCTCAGTTTGGCCAGTGGGAACAATCCAAAATGGGATTCTTGTGTTTCAGATGGAAACCCGTGTTGTGCGCAAGCAGGGTGAGTGAGGTTGTGTATTTGTGGCTCTGATGTAAGCCTGTTTGTCTGTGCCAGTTGGAGAACAAGACCCTCAAAATACAGAAAGTGGGAAACAGAGAGAAAAGCAAGTGGGACACATTTCTGAGTGACTCTAAACCACTAGAGAGCAACGCCAGAAGCCACAGAGGGAAGGAGAGAAAGATGGAGGTAGTAACAGGCAACAGAAACACAGAGAGAAAGAAATACCCCATACAAGATTTTAAACAACATCTATGAGTTTCCAAAATGCTAAGCCTGGATACAAGCTTCAGCTTTCAGACCTCTAATGTGTTTTTGTGATTCGCTGCCTATTTTTCGGACAGCCACTAATTCTAAACTACATCTAGCTGGAAGCATTTTAGCTTTTGGGGAAAAATAACATATGATATCAGTCAACCTATATTTAACTAGTCCGTGTCAAGGAGTTCACACAGCAACTCTTAACCACAGCTACATGTGAGCCACAGTATACTCTATATATAGCTGCTCTACTGTAATAGAAAATTATAGTGCAACTGGGGATTAAGAGGTTGTGAAAAATGCTGTATTCATGGTATGTGGAAGAAAGCTTGTAAAATGTGGCATAGGCTGAAGAACTTTCTGCTTTTCAATTGCTTTCAAGTCTGAGGCTGCTGTATTTCACAAAGGTGGATTGAGAGGCATACAGTTGTTTTGTTTAGTAAGAGAGTAAAGACAAAACCGCTCCTGCATGTGTGTTGCTATGGTAGATATTCTTGCTTCCTCTCATTTTAAGCCTTTTTATTCACCCAGTAGATTCAAACAGAATCTAAATTACAATATAAACATACCAGTGTAAGAAGAAGAAATTCCTACAACAGTTCCTTTACTAAAACATTACATGGGATTTCTTATTTTATAGGTTTTCCTGAATGTATATACTGAAATGAATCTTGTAGTTCTTCAGAAATGGAAAAGGCGATGCTTCAAATTAATAAACAAGTAATACCTCATACCACATGTGACATCCCTCCATCACTTGAGAACCATCAACTCTCATACTGCAGAGTGGTTTTGATGTTAGAAAAGATCATACGGTCTCTCTCCGTCTGTATCTCCGGTGTCTTAGAGCAGCAATAATGGTGCACTCTGACCAGAGAAAAAGGCAAGGACACAGTGTTTTCTTTTACCAGCCTGGTGAATCTGGTTCACGGAACAATAGGTAAAGAACATAGGTTACTGGGAAAAAAAGATGCCACACTTGCCACTTTTTCAAGTCATTCTCAATACACTTCTAACGTAAATTTGTTAATGGTCACTGTAATTAGACACCGAAACACGTTCAGCTTGCACTTGCATGTTTACTTGTGTTTTGCTTGTGGATATGTCTGCACATACAGTACATGTGTGTCCTTTGACAGTTCAAAGAGCATATCTGCTGCATTTGTTGTCATGGAAACAGCGGCCACTGTGTATAAGTACACTGAGTGTTTCAATAAAGACCCCCCAATACAGAGCAGGGATCAGGTCTGAACAAGGACTATATTAAGACCTTTTTCTTAATTCATGTCATCTAATTTTTAGTATTTGTCTCTATCTTTAACTCCTATAAGCAAGTTAGATCATAGCTACTCTGGTTTGACTCACTGTTGATGCACAGTGACAGTCTGCTTACACAAGGCAGGAGTCAGTACAGTGGGGTCAGGTCCAGGGTCACAAGTTCCAATACCACCCTGCAAACCTCCTTCCCTCCTCCATCAGCTGTCCTCCATCCTCCTTCTGTCCTACAGTTGGTGTTCCAGCTTTAATTACCTGAAAACATGCAAAAACATCCTGGCCCCTGAGAGAGAGAAGTGTGTAAACTGTTGTGTGTGCAAGTTGGAGCATGTTTTTGCATGGGAGCAAGACATTTATCTGAATGGTGCAATACTGTCTTCCACACAGACACACACACAAACACTGTCCGCTTCATACACATCCTGACCTCGACCAGCCAGCCAGCCATCCCCACCCTTCTCCTCTCCCTTACTCCCTGGGTTCCCATCCTCTGGGCTTCCATCCTCTCACCCCTCCCAGGTTCCTTCTGGTTCCCTTTCTGGTTCCTGACCAGCAAGGCTATCTCTGGATGGCCAGCGGTTCCTCTCATTCTGCTGGCCCATTGTGTGGTGAGTTGGGCTGGGCCCTGGGCCCCGGGGGCCGGGAGGGGAGCCAGGAATGGCCTGGTTCCTGTTGCTGTACTAGTTAAAGGCACTGTTTCCATTGGTCCTGTAAAACGATTTTTCTTAAAACAGTTACATCCATGTTGCTTCCCTTTTTTGGCTTGATAAGGAAACATTGTGTAGAATAATTGAACACATTAATTACACAAAAACTTAATTAAACAATTTGTTCCACAACTATTGGTGGGAAAGTCTGTGTTTTTTTAAAAACAGATTTTCTTTGAGATTGGGATTTAAACATTTTTAATGATTTTGAATAGGTAATGTCACTGTACTGTTCGCCTTTTTTGCAAAAACAAAGGCAGTATTGTAGAATGGTGTTAAGCTCTGACACATACGGACAACAGTGTTTTCAACAGTAATTTTTGGGGATGATTTAATTTAGTACCCCACGGTCCAACACTCACTTAATCAGCAGTAAAGCACCAATAATTTTCATGAGTGGTTGTGACTTGTGGCTCACTGTGGTGTTGTATGTAGCATTACACTACTGCACTCAGTTAATTATGAATGCCAGGCCAGGCTGTGGCAGGGATTCTCTAGGATATCAGAGTAAGTTGGCAGGTGTACAGATGTATCATTAGCGCCACCTTGTGATGCAGAGAGAAGAGAATAGCAATTCCTACTCAAGACTTGAAGGAGAGTTGATTTTGACAAACTGTATGTTATTCTGTCTGTATTGCGACATATTTTTCTATTCGCTTTCTGGTTCTCATCTATCCTCCTCAAGTGCCTCCTTTGGTTTTGCTCTCTTCTCTCTGGCTTCTATCTTGCACCTCAATCTTTCAACACCCTGGCACTCCTTTTTCTTGCTTACTTGTTTTTTTTTTTTTCTCCCTGTCGCCACTTCTTTTGCCAATGTCAGTTGTGCTGTCTTGTGTACTGTTGTGACAAATCAGGCACTCCATTCATCTCGTGTCATCTGTGTTACAGAGAAGTGGAAATGTGCTCTCTCTCTCTCTCTCCTCTCCTCTGTCTCCACTGACAGACACCTCTCCACTTTATCATTGGCGAGCAGATCAGATTGGAACTGGGCCAAGTCACTCAGTGCTGGATAAATGGAAAGTAGCCATGAGTGAGGATTTATAGGACTGGTTGAGTTTGCCCAAGCTGGAATGAATTGGGGTAGTGCCCTATTGTGATCATGTGGTTTATTTGCTGTAGATCCTTGAGGCACAGCGGGAAGTGCATTTAAATTAGAGTTCCTTAGACTCAGTGTAAAAAGGGTTACTGGATATGTTGGAGAGTTTACTGTAGAAATAAAGCATCTGTGTGCAGAGACATAAGCTTATGTGTCAGTAATCTGCTGCTATTTGTGCCTGTAGGTAAGAAAACAAAAATTGTTTCTGCATAACCGTTAACAAACCTTACGGCAGTTAAGCGAGTTGTTTGATAGCAAGCAGCTGAGATTGGAAGAATTCAACAACCCATCCACACACACACACACACACACATGCATGCACCCATAGCAAAAAAGTCATTTGTTCTACCTCATTAGCATGTATTGTGACGAGCGGGCGTAACACACTGAAAGGTGAAATGGGTCCGCCATGAATAGCACACCAGTCAGCAGAGGAGAGGAGAGGAAAAGGAGGGGGGAGGAGAGCAAGGGGGGAGGGAGGAGAGTGTCCAGATGGCTGGGGACATGCCGCACACACAGGGAGTCTCTCACTCGCTTTTTTTTTCTCTGCTGATTGCACCGTTTCGACTACGTTCGCTTTCACTTGCTCTCATTCTGCAGCTCCCTCTTTTTCTCACTTACATCGACACACACAAACACACACACAAAGGCCAAGCCCATATGTAACCTCCCATCTAACAGAATCGTTGTTCACATGCAGCCATCGTGCCCATATTGCACGCACACACACACAAACACACATACAACCCACTCGCACACACATATATCTATACTCTAAGGCATTGTGTGACCAGGAGGCAGAGTGCAGTTGAGTGTAGCCCAGTGGAGCACCTGCTGTAGCCCATTGCACTTCTGCACAAGCTCCTCTCCTTTTTTATTCTTGTCTCTTTCAACCATCTTCTTTTTTCTCATCATCCATCCATCCTTCATCATTTGACTCTTCTCTTCTCTTCTCTTCTCTTCTCTTCTCTTCTCTTCTCTTCTCTTCTCTTCTCTTCTCTTTTTCTCTTATACATCACCGTAGCTGTAAGTGTACCTTTAATTATAGCCCTACACATTGACTGGAGTTTGACATAAACTACTGTCCACCTTAAAGTAGACACATTTTGGACAGATTTCACATATCCTCCTTTTTCGGTTTGATGGCTGGGGTATGACTATGTTTGATATGCAGTATTGAGATTCTGTTTCTGGTGAGTTACATCAGATTGCTCTAAAGCTGAGGCCATCTTTGGTTGATCCTTTGACAGAGAAAAGGAGAGAGGGAGAGAAAGTCTCAGAGAGGAAGACTACTGATGTTTGCCCTGATGTTCACTTTCCTTTTCTCTCTGTATTGTGTAGCGCTGCCAGAATATCTGTTCATTTATCTTCCATCTGTGTGTGTGTGTGTGTGTGTGTGTGTGTGTGTATCAGTGTGCCAGTCTGTCACTAACTCGCTCATTCTCTTATCCTTCTTCTCTGATTCTGTCTCCATATCCATCCCTCCCCTCTCCTGTACACTTTTGCCTCTTTTTCCGGTATCTCTCTCAGACTTGTCTTCTCTGTGTGTCTGGTAGAGAATCACTAATGGTCTCCACTGGGGTGTAAACTGTGTGAGGTTCTGTGTATTCTGTACACTGTGTGCACACATCAGTCTTAGACAGAACACAGGCAGGGGTTAGTGGGCAAAGAAGACAGGAAAGGGAATAGAAGGAAGGAGGCAGACATGGTGGTGTGGTGTGGTGTGGCGTGGTGTGGTCTGGTGTACTGCCCTGTCAGGCCGAACACAACCCGTATTTTCAACCATTTTGCTCTTTCTGTATGTAACTAGTTCTCTCCCTGCTCTGTGCATTACACCTACACATTTCAAGTGCCCGGAGGTCTCACGGGACTTTGTGTGTATGTGAGAGTGAGAGACAGAAAGGGAGCATTTTGTGGGTGTGTGTCTCACTCTGTCACCCCCACTATACAGTCCACCTCATTGACTCATCATTGAGTGGGCCTTCCAAAGCTCTATTGAGTTTATCAAGTCTTCCACAAAAAAAGTCACTCCCATTCTTTCTTATTTAAACCTGCTGCCCCCTTACACACACACATGCACTTACACACAGATATTCATTAGTTGGCTCCGTCCCACACAAAACAGCCTTGACGCTCCATTGAAATCCCCTTAGCAGAAGGTTTTCTCCTCATCAGTATTGTGTGACTATTCAGTTTTTAATGTGCCTGTACGAAGAATGCCTTTTATTTGCCTGTTTTGAATTTAAGCACATATATTAACCCATATATTGAGACTGACTCTTTAATAGCCTGAATAGGTGGTGAAGTGGGGGTGTAAGGAGAAGAGATGAGAGGTGGGAGATCTAGGTTTGGGCTGCAGCTAGTTTACTTAAAAGGTCCTTGACAAGTTGACTTGTTTAATACCTGTATAACTTAAACCGTTGATGTTCATTCATGGACACGCTTAAACTCAGAGAGAATAATTTAACACAGCACGACTCATATCCCATACAATTGTTAATGTGGTATTTGCAATGCGAGTGACACAATGGTATCTGTCCTTTTTTAACTAAAGTGTTCAAATGACAGGGAAGGCCATTATAACAAACAGGTGGAATTATAGGTATTACAAAATGTAGACCAATGCAAACAGTCATCACTATTTGGCCATGGAGTTTTTGCAAAGCTATTGTTGCTGTCAGTTGGATTATGTGCTTTGGTAAGCCTCTCACCAAAGTGTTTGTTTGGTTGCCTATGTCTGTTGCTGTTATTACGTGTTTTTGTTGCGGATGAGATGGTGAAAGTGGGACTGAGTCCAGGCAATCTGGGACAGAGGAGTGAGAACAAATGACTTGAAAATAGGCTCCAGCATCCTGCAGTACTGGACTTGCACACACATGAGACAATTTTATTGGTGCTGTGAGCCATTAAATATGTAGCAGGTAAAAGGCTTCTACAATACTGGCTGATCACATAGCTCGACTGGCATAGATTGGTACTGGTTAGCGTGGCAGGTCTAGTGGACACCAGTGTTAATAAATAATAAATAACCAGTAAAAGATCTCGTATTACAATAATATTGGATATGAAGAAAGTTTCGACCTGCTTTTTACTGAATAAACTAATAAAAAAATAAATTTTATTCATCTGCTTATAAAAGGAGCTTAAAGAAAGAGACTACCTCTATGTGAGTAATTTTACGGGCCCCAAGTCTCAGGGGAACTAGTAGAGCTATTGCTGTTGTTTTTTAGCACACACACACACGTAATGTCTCTCTCATCTGTCTCTATCTCATATTACTTGCTGTGTTATTATATTTATTATATTACTTTACTCTTTTCTCTCTCTCCTCCATTACTGGCATTTTAAGCAGCTCACTAGGGAACATGAGGCTTGTGGGTTTGCAATATCATTAAAATGTGTCATCTTCCATCATTGTTGTTGTGGGTAGACATATAAAGACACTAGACACTCATTTCATTCAGAAATGGAGGTAAATGCTGCTGAAAGGACAATCAAGGAAGATTTTGTGCTTTTTTTCGTTTTCTACCCTTCTGAACCAGAGACTTGGTGTTTGAAACTGTGTGAATGTGTGTGCCTGTGTGAGTGTGAGGATGCCTGCAAGCTGACAAGGAGTGAAAGCCCAGACATATGTTAATCAGATGTTGTGATGATGGCAGTCCAGAAGGAGAGAGTGAGATAGGAAGAGAGAGAGAGGGAGCACTGGAGGGGAGGAATGAGAGGTGAAGGGAAACATAGAGCTTTTAAAGGACAGCATGAGTGAAGAAAGGGGAAAAGGAAGCGTGCAGAAAGAAGAGGAGAGGATGTAGAGAGAAGAAATGAGGAGAAAATGCCAGGAAGTGGTGTAGTAGTTCATTTTCTAAATGCAAAAAAACCACTGCTATGAATCGATTCAATCCATTAGTTTAACTGAATGGACCTGCTCTATATGTTTGAGGTCAGTGAACAAATGTGATGAATGTTTCCTGTTGTTACATCCACCATACACAATGTGATTTATTTCAGATTTTAGTATGGCATTGTTACCCTATTTTAACTGTTTGAAATTATGCATAGTTCATATATTGCTTTATTGACCATACTGTGTCAAATTAATTTTTTCCTAGAAATATAATGGAACTCTATGAACATAAGATGCTATTTCTTTTAGTTTGGTTTATTTTATTATTATTAACAACATTACATAATGTCACATATATTCATTCCATAGTAAAAAATTATTTGATAATTAAATTATTTCTGGTATTATGACAGAGAGAAAAAATAAAGGTGGAAAAGTGAGTGACTCAAGAAACAGATAAAACTGAGAAAACAAGAAATAAAGAGAAATAATTACAGATCCTAGAGGGATCAGAGAAAAGAGAAGCGCTAGAAAGAGGAGAGTTTGAGGGCATTTCTACTCAAGAGAGTTCAGAGGAGGCCAGAGAAGCAGCAGACGGCTGCTCCAAATGGATTTTCCTTGTTTGTAATGAGGCTACTTCTTCTGCCGCTGCCAGAGCATGTGGTGTTTTGGGGGGTTGGATGGAGAGGATGGAGTGAAGTGCACAGAGATGGAACAAGATGAGTGGTAAATGAGTGGAAGCGGTAAAGTTAAAGACGAGAGAGCTGGGAGGAGGTAGAGGCGACTGAATAAGAAAGAGGTTGTGTAGAGCAAGAATAATAGGACTGGAATAGTGTTCAGCTGTAGATCTTTCTGATTGTGCTCTGCACTTGCCAGAGGAAAGGAGGAATGAGTGAGGGAGAATTGGGTGGAGGAAAGGATAGATGGTGGGAGAAACAATCAGTTATTGCAGGTAGTAGTGGCCAGTCAGAGGGAAAGAAATAAATGGATCAAAGCTTTTGTGTTGTAGAGTAAGAAAGTAATAGCTTCCAAGATTCAAGCTGTTAAACTGTGATGTAGAAATAAAATACATTTAATGGCACATTATCTGGAAAAATATATATAAAATAATTTTTTTTTTTTTTAATATTCAGAAAATGAGCTAATTGCCTAAATCACATGTGAACATATTGCAGCAGAACAATAAAAAGGACATGGTCTACCTGTAGAGTACTTGTGTTGCTCCATGGCCTTCATTTTCAAACAGTGGTTCAAAGGTTAAATGAAAAACATATGAGAGAGTTCACCCAAGGCAAAACTGTGGTAACGACAGTGACCCGTTTTAGCTTTTCTTTGATGTGAATTCCACGGCTCTGAACTCATATTACCTTCAACTTCTCTTCTTTCTTTTCATTTTCTCCTTTCCTCTCTCTCCTCCTTACTTTAATTAACTACTGCTATTGTCACTATTTCTCTTTTGATTTTTTTTCTTTCTTTTTCACTCTCTCAAAAGAAATACTTTGTAATCTGACATACCTTACATCCACTCTTTGTGTTCCATAGTTTCTCAGGTTTTCATGTTAGGTCTTATGTGATGCATTCAGGATAATTGCACGATGCTGACTTACAGCTCTGGAAAAAATTAAGAGACCACTGCAAAATGATCAGTTTCTCTGATTTTGCTATTTAAAGGTATATGTT
>JAUBNQ010000003.1:10705237-10730527 GCA_032353495.1 Ctenopoma kingsleyae
GTTAATTGTGACATGATTCGGATCCTAATTTGATGCCCTTCTATCTAACATCAGATCATGTGAGCTGGATCAAAGAATACCACATAATTACAAAAGAAAGACATTATACAGAACTGTGGAAACCATGAGCTCAAAGATCCACTGAAATGGAATAAGTACAACCATGTGTGATATGATGACTTCTCTCTGTTTAAGCTGTGCCTGTTAAGTATATACATGTAAGGTCTTAATGTTTGACTGGAAAATGATGAATTACCTTGGGTCCTGTCACCCACCCATCCTCTTTAATGATCTTGTATTTTCATAGACCATATTTTAGGCAAGTATACAGGATATGATAGCTGGCAGCCAGAGGTAAGATGTTTCCACTGACTATTCTGCAGTATGCTGAGTTTATAAAATAATAATCAGATCCAGACTGAGTAGCAAACCTTTCATTGTCTGGCCAGGTTGGGAGGAGTTCAGTCAGAGGAGGTCAGTGTTTGGGTAGAAAGAGGTAGGCAGAGAAGAAAAGGAGACCATTACCAAATGTGCAGCACGGTGAGCAGACAGGGTTTTGGATAATCGCTCTTCTCTTCATATTCTTCTGTTCTCCAGTTTCCTAATCACTCAGCTTTCCCTGTGAGTGAGTAACAATGTACAAAATGTATAAATTCATTTTAACGTTAGGACTGAATTACATTTTGAATCAAAAACAACCCAGACATTAAAATTTGAGACCCAACCCAGTTACCCCACAAGGGCATGTTATGTTGACTAGTTTTCATCTGTCCTGGTCTACATCTTCCAGTTAGCTCTAAAAGTCACCTTGTCTCAGTGCCAGTGTGCTGGAAGCCAGATATAGCCAACCTTCCCAGTAAGTTTATCAGTTGACGCCGTCTAGGATGTTTTAGAGGGGACAGTCCTAGTGGTTAGTAGGGACCTCTGTCTAGAAAAATGGTTCTTTCCCTTCCTTTTCTTTCCACTGAAAGTGTCTGAGTAGATATATGATCTCTGGAAGCTCACATATAGTCATAATTTCTCTTTATTTAACCACAAAGGAAATTAGTTCAAACAATTTTGGAGTGGGTAGGTGCTAGAAGCCTCTAGGAGCACTTGGTCTTCTTTAATCTTGTTTCTTGGAAAACTTGTTCAAGGAATCAGTCCTCTACTTTCCTTTGTGTCACAGTTCTTCTCAGTAAATCTTTAAAGCTTAAAGAGGTTAATTACAGTTCATGAACATGCTGCATGTTCATAAAGCTTTGTGCCATACAGTAGTTGCTTTCTATTTATGTTTTATTCATTTACATCATATTTCTTTTGCTTATTTCTCAAAGGGTCAGCAAATGAAATAAAGATACTGATGTTTACTGATGTTCACATCAAATGTTCAATCCAGAAAGGGAGTTATGGACTACTCTCTATTTAGCATTAAAGTGACATCTCCACCTCTTATTTGCCAGGCTGCTAAAGCTGAACTAGCGTGACTAAAGTGCTTAGTCACAGTGCACCTCAGCACCAGTCAGGATCGGGCCTAGTTAAGTTTTAGGCTATGCTGTCTCTCTCACATCAGCATTTCTCTTTCCACCAAAAATGAAAATGCAAATGCACACAGTTGCATGTAAAGTATTAACATTATGTAACAGCATTCTCTTTCGTCATTGAAAATCACACACATACTCAACTTCTTCATAAGAAGAATGTGTGACAGGAACCACCTCTTTTTCCTGCACATGCACCCTCACAACACTGATTACAAAGTGTGTGTGTGTGTGTGTGTATGCATGTGTGTGTGCCTTTACCGTGTGTGGCACATGCATTCCCTCAGTGATTATAGCTATATGTTCCCAGTATCACAGATGTTTCTGTGTTTCTCTTTCAGCTCCTCCCTTGTCTCCTCTCTCTCTCTCCTTTCTCTCTGTTTTCCTTTCTTTCTTTTTTTATAACCTCCCTTTTACAATGTGCCACAGAGACAGTTGATAACACTCTGTTGACTTTGTGATATGCTTGTAGGCTTGTTACTTCTATTGCTGAGAAAAGTTGTGTCTTATCCTGCCAAATATGGGTTCAGCCCTCTCACCAGTGCAAGACTCTGATAACGTCTTGTTGTTGTTCTCATACATTAGATATGGCCAGTTATCTGTTGAGCACAAAGCAACTGAATTAAGTGAAAACAAGAAAGTCATCCAAAAAAATATTGTGTTGATAAATGTTTATCTATTTATTCTCTTGTAAAGTGTATTGTTCTGTTTTTTCAGTGCTTTCATTTTCAGGTGTGGAGTCACTTTTTATTTTATTACGAACTGTTGTTGTGTGACTTTTTGCGATCTCAAGATTGGTTCGTTGACTAGTTGTGTTCCTGTCCTGAACAGATGTGAATTTAGCGTCTAGAGATACAAGCATTAGAGCGGTGTGTGTGTGTAATGAGCATTGCAGTCGTTAGCGGGGGAGGAGTTGGTGCTGTGTCGTTCTGTACAGCGGGTTTTCAGGATGGCACAGATGGTGGCGGAATGAGACCCGTACTCGCTGTAGATTTACGCTCCTCTCTTGGGTGTCTGTGTGTCTGTCTGTGAGTCTCTTCTGCAGATGCATCAGTGTCATTGTGGCAAAAGACACAGACATATGAAGTTATGAGCCATCTATTTCCAGATCTAGTCTGTCTGGTACAACCTCGCAGACAACCTTTGTTATCTAATTAAATCCTGCTGCTCTTTATGTGCAAATGATTATATAGTCCCTTCTAGACACACAGATGTGAAATGTATCTTGATCTGTTGTTTATTTCCTGAGTTAAGCTATCAGCTTTCATGTTTGGTAAGTCATTATAATTGCTTCCTTGTCTGCTGTGTCTTCCTTCAGATCGCACTGGGAAGCGCTCCACCATGCCCGACTCACCTGCGGACGTCAAGACACAGTCCAGGTTGACCCCACCCACCATGCCGCCCCCACCCAGCACACAAGGAGCACCACGCAACAGCTCCTACACCCCCACAACTTGTGAGTTAAAACAGATTTGTCAGTCTGCTTGGTGTATAAAAGTGACTAAATATGCAAGAACTACTTACTCTGTTAGTGTTTTATTGAATAAGAAAGACACATTCATGAGTGCTCTGTGTCACAATGACACACATTGAAGCACAAAATATGTGCTAAATATCTAAAGTGCAATATGAGCTGATAATGTGGCAAATAGGAATGGGGATGTATTGCTCTTATACACTGCATAAATATCTGCATTGCTATTGAACCCGTAACTGGCACCTAACATCCCACATTAACCTGATTTTTTTTTTTTTTTTGTAGATGTCACACTTAACAGTTACATGTTTGTCACCACAGCAGACTGGCTATTAGTGCCATCACTGGCCTAGTGTTAAAGAATAAAAATAATGATATTCAGGGTGAGGAGAGTGGACATATTGGGGACATATTCCCTATATTCATTGTAATACAATGGTAATGCTCAACTGTAAACAAATATTAAGGTATATTAAGGTAATTCCACCTTAACATACACAAGAAAAATATACACAGCGACAAAGACAGGGTTTTTAGAGACATGCTCATACATGCAAATGAAAATATCCAATGGTAAAATACAAAAAAACATCAGCATCACAGGACCTTCTTAACAACTTGCATTGAGATTTTCCAAATCCTAGTCATTCCCAACAACTTCTCCAACAAATTCATTAACGCCCACGCTTACAAACCGTCGGAGGTTTGCCATGACGTTCACATAGCCTGTGACAAGCAAATTACACCCTAGTATTCACTTAGAAGTACATACTTAACCACTTGCATGAAGAGCACTAGAATCAAAGAATCAAAGGCCCTGTGATTCAAAATGCTCAGAGCACTCAGGTCTGCATTACTAGTGCTGGTTCTGTGCAACAGAGGCATTATTTTTGTTCTCTTTCAGTCACTTTCTCTTTCTTAGTCTCTGGTATGTGCTTTCTCCTTTTCCTTTTTATCTCTCTCTGTGTGTTGTGAATGCTCACACTCCACAATTAATGTTGGGTCTTCCATGAGATGAGGGAGGAAAGGCCCAGCTCTTTCATTACACATGCCGAAGGTTTTAACAAAGCAGTATGCTTTGATTTCCACCCAACGTAATTGTTACCAGATGCAGTTTGAGTATCTTGTCTCTCTCCACTCTGTACAGTGGCGGCTTTGGATGTTGGCCAGAGGGGGAGTTAGTGGATTGCTAGTCAAAACCTAATCTCATTAGAGAGAAAGCTTTATGCCTCGTTGTATCTCTTTGTACACCAACTCCTCCCCCATAGAAACAGACACACACACGCTGCTCCCGTGCTCTGGCACAAGGGTCATACTGTCCCTGCTTGTTTAGATTGCAGGAGAAGGGGAGAGAGAAGCAACATGTCTCCAAATGCAGAAATATGTTTTTTTTATGACTATGATGCTGCAAAGGATCAAATGAGCCGCCATGATTGGAAGCAAATGTTGAGGATTTTGAATGTTTTCAGGGGAATGTAAATCATTTCAAATCTGTGATCGGGCCTCCATGAAGTGGACCTATGTTGTTTCCTTTGTTGGTGTTTGTCAAAGGCAGAGTCAGGGATCTCAGGTTATTTTTAGTGATGTGTACACATCAAGAGAAACCATTGTGTTTCTGCCGCACAGCAGAGGTTTGCTATGTTTCTGTCCTTGTTTCTCTTAACGCTGTTTTTTGTTTTTGTCACATGCAGTAACCAATGGAAGTAGCCACTCTCCTACGGCACTCAATGGCGCCCCATCTCCTCCAAACGGCTACAGCAATGGTCCCAGTTCCTCCTCTTCATCCTCTCTGGCCAACCAGCAGCTGCCACCAGCTTGTGGTGCCCGGCAGCTCAGCAAGCTCAAGCGCTTCCTCACAACTCTACAGCAGTTTGGAAATGACATATCACCTGAAATCGGCGAGCGCGTCCGCACACTAGTGCTAGGACTTGTGGTAAGTGGCTGCTATGTATGTATGCTTTGTTTCAAAGGGCTGTAGAATGGAAGAAGACCCCAGGACAGACACCACCAATAAGTGAATCAATAACTAGACTATTTAAGAATAATCCTTAGCATTTGTTCATCATGGCAGAAGTCCCAGATGGAAGATCAAAAAAGTTTAAATAGTGTCAGGCTAGTTGACACAGTCACAGAGATAAATACTTTGAAATACTTATCAGTCATTATGAAAACCTCCATAGCTATATGTTTTAGGCTGTTTTGAAACCTCACCCATCTGGCTACTCAGGCGTAAGTGTAAACAGAGAGATTTACAAATCTCTGCCATTTAGATTGATATCTCTCAGTACTTTCTGTTATGTTGTTTTGTGGGATGGAGGATGATATCAAATCATCAGTCTACTTTCATTATCATACACATTACACACAGTAGAAATGCAACATGCACCAGCATAGGAAACCAAAGGTGCAGGATTAGGTTTCTTATTTTGACTTAGCCCCTGTTTTATTTAGCTAATAGTGGTATAAGCATTAATGATTTACCAATTGTTCAGTGTATCAATGACATGTATGCAAAGAATAACAGAACTGGAGCTATGAAAATGTTAAATTACAGCATGTGCATGGGTGTTGTCTTCACAAGATAGCTCTCATTAGTAAAAGTGCAAATACAAATCAAGTATATCCAACTGTTTATCCAACAGAGATTTGATAAGACAGATGTGTTTCTGCAGCTCAGCTGACACGCCTATGTCAAGGCTATATCACCAAGAGCATTTCATATAAAACATATTTGCAAATGTAAAAATGTACAACATGTCTGTGTGATCTGAGAAATTTCGAGCATAACAAGCAGGGGAATACAAAAATAGTGATTCAATGTTGTGCAGAAAGGAGGTGGTGGAGGAGATGGAGGGAGGAATTTTTTTAATTAGCCTCACAGAGCATAGCCTCCTTTTGGCTTCACTATGTTTATTTTTCTCACCGTCTGCATATACACATGCCTCTCCTGTGTCCTTTTGGCTTGCATACCTCCCCCTCCATATATTTCTCTCACTCTTCCTCTCTGGCACAGTGTCTCTCTGTCCCTCCCCCTGCCTTATTGAAAAGAGTGACACCGTTAATTAGCTAGTTGTGTGCTGGGGAGAAGGAGAGAGGGAGACTCAGGAGGTTTCACTAGCTGTCAAGAACAGCCCCTACGCAATCTGGGCGAACAGATGTAAGGCTGAATGAAACAAAATTCAGGTCTGGGAAATAACACTGAGAGTGTTGGGAGGAAAAATAATATCTGCATTTTTTCTTGTTTTGTTGTTTTTTTTTTTTACACAGTTTGTCTCGCTTTAATTTTTTTTTCTTTGTTTGTATTTTTGCCTGTTACATAGCAGATTCTTTTTCCCATGCACATGTTCTCTTTTAACTCTTCCTCTGCATCTTGGGAATAGTTCATGTTGAAAATTAAAAATAGCACCACCGCTGTCAACCAAAAAAGTAGAGATAGAAGCTAGAGTTTGTTTGGGTGTGGAGGTTGACAAACTGAAATGCATAACGCACTTTTAGCCCCTCCACAACTCCAAACGCACACACCATCACCTCCTATTTGGAATAATATGTCAAAATATACTTGTGCTTTGTTGATAAAAATTTATGTCCAAGTGGAAACAAAAAAAAAGCACTTAAGATGAAAAAAAACATGCAAGTGTGTGATAAAGTCTGCTGACACTAATTTTCAAGCCCATATTCAAAAAGAGTAACAACATGGCTATTTAAGCATCTCTGCTTTCTGCTTACCTCTGCTCTGCATTCCTGCTTATTGGAGCCCTGTGTCACAATATTGGAATTTGAATGGGAAACCTTAATTACAGACAACAATGCAATATCGGTGTATCCCGATTTATACCATGGTCTGCACACCCCAGAAAAAAATGGAGCATGTTTCGACATCATGCAGCATATTTTTTGATGATGTGAATGTGACTCTTGTATGTGTATTTGCTTTGTTAATTGAAGGAGATGTGTGTCTTTGTTTTTTGTGTCTCTTTTCACTGTGGCCTACCCATATGCTTCCTATTAGAAAAACCCAAAACATTCGCTCCAGGCCAGGATATAGCTTAGTTTCCAATAAGTAATATTATCACTTAATGCTTTCCACATGGATTCATGTGTTATTTTCTCTGTCTCTCTGTCTCTCGTCCAGAATTCCACACTAACCATCGAAGAATTTCACTCCAAGCTCCAAGAAGCCACCAACTTCCCTCTGCGACCTTTTGTCATACCCTTTCTGAAGGTAAATATCTAAATATACAATTACTACAGACGTTTTGCCTGCCTGCTTATTTGCCTGATTGACAAAATCTGGAAAACATTTGGCCAGCCTAGATCCAGATGTGCATACTTATGTTCATGGTATCTGTCTTGATTTTTCCCAATTTTGGTGTCTCTCTTGTATCTATCCATAGTATGTTTTTTCCTGGTCTCTCACTCAGTTTCTTTGCTATTATACATGATAATGTCTCTCTTGATTTGTCTCTCTTGTCATCTGATTTTTTTCTCTCTCTTGCTCAGTCTGTCTGATTATAGTTTTTCTGTACAATATTTAACCTGGAAAGAAGTTATTTTGGGGGGGGGTTTCAAGAATCCTACTTCACATGCTGGAGTGCAATGAATGTGGTTTTGGCACAAGGACAACATCTTCTTTCATGTGTTTGTTTCCAGCCTCCTTCTTTTTCTCTCAATGTTGTCATCAATTCTTCATCCAACTAAGCCACATTTTTGGCAAGTATTTCCCATTTTCAGTCATTAGCATGGTATATTACCAGAGGAAGGGGCACTCCCTTAAGCATCCAGCCATGCCCTTGGTCCGGACCATTTGTCATCGGGTGCCTTGTTTTCAGTTTACGACAGAGCACCTTGTATCTCCATATTCCAATCTGGGAGATAGAAATTAAGAGAGATGATGTGCTTCCTGTTTGTGGCTACAGTTGAGTAATGCGCTTATGGACATTTTGTGTCAGATAGGTCTATATTCTGGATGTCTGCAGGGTTTAAGAAGCTAAAGCTGTCTGAGTGTGGTAGTGGTGGTGGTATTCTTTGTTTTGGTAGTCAAAGATGACAAATGGGACTGTAGTTCAGATCATATTATGAGGTCTAGGTGAAGTTGAGATCAATTTCAGACGAGAAGGAGAGCAAAAACTAGTCTAACATTTACACAGAGCTTATTTGTTTCTATTACACACCTCTACTGTAGAAAGGCTCCTCTTGACTTACTCACCTTCATTCTATTACACTTATTCTCATCGACAAACACAAAATATCGTCTCACTTTCTTCTGTCTGTGTGCACATACATTTGCAGATATGTGCATGTGTAAACTGACTTTGACAAGTTTATATTACCCACTGAGGCCCACTGGAATCACTGTTATTGGCTTCTAACAATATAAGTAGGGGCTTTGTGTCCTCACTCTCCTTCCCCACATCCATCATATACTCTTAAATTTTCATCTTATTTTTCTCTTTTAATTCACCTTCTTATTTGTTCTATCTCCATTTCTTTATCTCTTTCCTGACTCTGTTTATCTACTCTTCTCCATCCATATAGCCTCCTTTTTTTCCTCTTCTATCCTCGCCAGATGGTTAGTGTATCACTGGGATGGCTGTGGAATCAAAGATGCAACTCTTTTTTTCCGCCATTGCTCCTTTTCTGCCTTTCTCCCTCCCCAGTCTAATTTTAGTGTCTTCCCACTGCGGAGCCTTTAATGCCAGCTACCATATGGTAGCGGAGAGCAGAGCGGAGGTGTGGGGGAGCTTTTATAGGTGCGTTGAAGCACAGCTGCAACAATGCGCATCAAAGCTCAGAGTTTTTCATTACGCTAATGTTAGACCGTGCCGACCCCTCCATCCTCCTCACTCCCACCCAAATCCATTCAACTCCTTTCCCCTTCTCTTAATACTAAACCACAAATTGGTTGGGACATTTTACAGGAAGGATGCAATCATAAACCACACAGCGCCAGTGACGTTATGTGTTGGCGGGACGCCTGCCACACGAGACAACAGGGTTAAAAAGTAACAATGTCTCTTTGTTTTCAAGATAAAGTTTGCTCTTGTTTTAGCTGTCAAGTGTTTTGTTTTTCTTGTGTTGTGCTGAAGTGAGAACACTGCTGCGAGACAGAGGAATAAACATGTTTAGCTAAAGAGAGAGTGTCAGGATAGGGAATAATTGAAATAGGACAGGATAAACATGAAAAAACTAAGTCACCTAGATTCTTCTTCAACAGCCAATTACACACGAACAGAAAGTTGATGAAGTGCAGCATACCCTGAACGTGACAGATTCTGAATAGTTTTTTGGCACCATTTGACAAAATGACACATCCAGTATTTTTACAATAAATCATCCTGAGCAGATTTTATCTGTGGCTGCTGAGCACTACTTGAATTTTTTGCTTTTATGCAAGTGCAGATGTTGGTTACTTGAACTACGCAGAAGCAAATCGCCACACTTTATCATATGAAAAATGAGCCACTCTCATCAGCGGCCTGCATTTCTTGACTCAGTCTTTTTGTTAATGCATCCCACCTCTCTGGCAATTAGAATGACCTCTAGTTAATGAAAGATGAGTTCACTGGGGTCAAAGCAATCTTTCTTCAGAGGGTAATTACGATCATAAACTATTAACGGGCCATTAACTTGGGCAGGTAAAGCACAGACCAGCACTTGGCATTTCTTTTAATACAGCCAATTGCTATAGAGGGATCTTGTGTATAATTATGAAACATAAAGACTACTAACAAACCATGGGTTTGTTTTGTATATAATATTTCTGTATGCAGTTGGCAAAGACAAGACTTACTGGATTAACTGGAAGTTATAAAACTGAAAAACATAAAAGAAAAAAACATAGCAGGGCTCAGACAGATTATGTTATTAAGGACAAAACAAAGATTAACAGACCAAAATCTTACAAAGATGGTCCCTCCAAAGGCTCTTGTGATGTTACTCGCCAAAATAGCCACCACTTTCATTCTGAACCCGTCTGATGCAACACTTTCATCTTCTTGCTTCAAAATGCACCCCATCAGATGCCTTTGAAGTCGATGCTCACATACCTGCATGATTTTATAACTCTGCACAAGAAGGCAGGCCCCATATTATGTCAAAGAGATTGAATTAGCTGCTACTCCTCAGAAAAATGTATATTTGTATATACCATGGAGAAGTATTTATGGACTCTGGGTCACTGGAAGTGGTGTTGGTTCAGTCTTATTGAACATTCAGGGATTGGAGACATTGATGAAATGGATCTCTTAATATATCATACCAATGTTTATGAAGTGAAAAGACAAATTTAACATGTATACATATATATATGATATGTATATACTACAATATGTTTCTCTTGCCAGTATACAATAAATAGTTGTCAGTGTTGCAGTGTAAATTTCCTCTAATAATTCAGTGTTGTTAACACCTGTAGGCCAACCTGCCACTTCTTCAGAGAGAGCTGCTACACTGTGCCAGGCTGGCCAAGCAGAACCCAGCTCAGTACCTGGCCCAGCATGAGCAGCTGCTCCTGGACACCAGCACCACCTCCCCAGTGGACTCCTCTGAACTCCTGCTGGATGTCAACGAGAATGGCAAGAGGAGGACGCCGGATAGGTGAGTGAATCAGAAAGGCAGAACATTACTTTAGGATTTTGGTATAAGATGAGCTTCAGTGGTTAGAACACCTGAACAATGATGGGGATCAGAATGTAGAGTTTATGAATTTACCAGCTCCAAACATAAACGCATCAGAGGATTTTTTTACCGCTCTGTTATTTGATCTTATGCATAAATCCCTTTGAGTGTGCCTGCATCCCCATGAGCCCATACATTCCTCACCAGGCACAGGGTGAGGCAATACAAGGCAATAGCGTAATGTGTTAATGTATGTATAGGAAGTGTATGTCAGTATGCCACCGGGCATCATGATGTGCTCCATTGGACATCTCAGCTCCTGGCTCCTGCTCTTAATGGGCCAGAACTGAGGAGAACAAGAGATGGGAAAAATAGACCTAGATACACCCAGACATGCACACATCTGGACTCTAGAAAAAAGAAGGAAGACAGGTGTGCCTTAATGAAAAGTGTGGATGTGTATACTTCTACTGTGTATGTTTTTGATACCTAAGTTATCATTTACTTCCATGCTTGATTGGGTGTGTAAGTACAGTGTAAGTAGAGTATGTGGCTGGCGGTCTCTCTCTCTCTGCATCAGTTCAGCCCCCCCACCCAGAGCCAAATCATTACATCCATTTGTTGTCAGGGACTTCAGTAATGACTCAATGTTCTTTGCTCTAATGGACAAGCAGTGAGACGTGCTGCCCAAGAAAAAGCAGCTCTGTAAAAACCTATAGTCCTCTTTCTAGCAGCCTTCCACACAACAGCAAAAACAGAAACAAGCAAGGGTGAAATCATGTGTGTGAGTACATTTAAAACTAGGGCCAGTTCCCATCCCTATAACGTAAAGTTAATGTATTGGAACTGCAGTATGACTAAACTATATTATCAGAAACCATATCTTGATTTTAATGCATTTTCACCATAAATGGATTTACAAAGGGGTTTTATTATTCACAATAATAACTGACAACAATATTTTAATAAATGCTATTAGATATACACTAAATTCTAGAAAAGAAGTTTGTGAGCAATTTTATGTTTGTGCTTTGTTGTGATTTTCTTAGTGAGTACAGTGCACGCATGGTTTTTTGAAATAAAGAGTAAATCCTGGGAGTCTAAAATTTTTAATACAGGCAAGGGAGATGAGAATGTACTTTTTATATTTGCTGAGGGACAAAAATGCCGAACGTGATATTAATAATTCTCACCTTTCTTTTCCCCCAACAGTCAGATAGGCAGACTTTTTCTGTAATACCTGCATATTTGCAGGCTGTCTGGTGCATAGGGGAGTGAGCTTAGGGGGAAAGGTGTGTGTGTGTTAATGTGAGAGACAGAGAGAATATATGGAGAGAGAGAAAAAGTAACTAGGCATCTGTATTCAGTGAGAAATTGTGGTCTGTTTGTGTGAATGTGTGTATGTCTGTGTGTGTGCGTGATTTTCTGTCTGGTGTGAAAGCCTATGAATGGTTCATGTATGTGCACTTCTGTATGTTTTTGGGTGTGTGTGGGCGAATGTGTGTGTGTGTGTGTGTGTGTGTGTGTGTGTGTGTGTGTGTGTGTGTGTGTGTGTGTGTGTGTGTGTGTGTGTAAGTGTGCCTAGGGAGATGGGCTGATAACACATACAGATGAGGCTCTAGCACCAATATGGCTGGCTAAGCACCTCTGCTTTCTGCTTACCTCTGCGCTGCATTCCCGCTCATTGGAGCCCTGTGTCAGAATATTGGAATTTGAATGGGAATCCTTAATTACAGACAACAATGCACTATCAATGCATCCTGATTAATACCATGGTCTGCAGAAACAAGACCAGGAATACCACAGTGCAGTATGCATATGAGACAAGAAAGTAGCTGGGAGTGCACATTTTCTAGTACCTGTACTGTAGTGGCTTGCATGGTAAATTCTGTGAATTTTCAGCATATTTTCATTTCATCAGTGCAACACAACTTTAATACACCACAGTCAACACAATTGCTCTTAAATGTTTTTTTCATAATTACTATTCTCATTCAGTAATTTATGTATTCTGATCATTGATTTTTTTGTCAATTAATTTTGCAGTTATTTCATTTAAAAAAGTCTTCCAAGCAATAGAAGGAGTTATGATCCATCCAATACTCCAGGGGTTTTAATACAAAATGGTCGAACTTTTGCATTTTTAAAACAACAAAGGGAAGTAGATAATAATAAGAGTTCAAAAGAGATGTTTACTAAGATCTGATATAAACGCTTTAAGAGATACTGTTTAATGACCATCACAGACAATGTGAAACCAATTTCTTATGATAGAATTAGATAGAGTTATTGCCATTCAATAAATATATTGTCCTGTTTATGTGAACAAAATAAATAAAGTATTAAAATGTCAGGGCTTTAGCATGCGCATATCAATTACCCATTTATTTATCTACAGCAGGTAATTATGTGCACACACATCAGTGCATTGTATAGGTGACTGTGAACATGTGTGCATGTGTGTGCTCTAGTGCCTGTAGATATAAACATTGTTGCAGCAGGGAGGTGATGGTGATAAAGTAAGTGTGTGTTCAGGGGAAGAGAAGAATGGATGGATGAGTCGAGGGAGGCAGGGAGAGACGGACGGATAGAGGGAAAGAGCATATGGAGAGCTGTGGATGAGCATTAGGAGCCCATAAAAACAGCTCATTAAGAAGTTCAATCTGTTCATCGGAGAGAGAGATGAGGAGGAAGAGGAGAGGGAGAGAGGGGAAACTGGAGGATTGCAGATGGGGGGGATTTTGGCAAGATTTAACTGTGAACTGACAAAACTGAGAACTCACACAGACACACATGTGCAAGCATGCACACACACAAACACACCTGGCCACATTAATCTTTAGAAGCAGGCTAACAAAAATCCACCTGATCCCCTGGAAGCTACTTGTGTGAGCACACAAATTTAAGCTTTAGTTGTGTGTGCGGGTTTACTACAGCACAAAGGGGATGAACAGTTGCTGTGATGATATGGTTCAAGATTAGCTCTTGAATATAATAACTGTAATAAAGAAAGTTTGATTTATCAATTTTGCTAAATAGGTGATATAAACATCACTCAGATTTACTCCAGCGTCCTATCCACCTCTTTTAATTTCCATTTTCTTGTCTCCTGATCAATTGAGCCACAAGAGTTGTTATTTGCCAAGCTGTGACTGTTACAAACTTGTTACAGTATTCAAATCAGGTAACAGCAGCAAATAATCCAGCCATATTTCGTCTCAAGTGAATTGGGAGAAAAAGCTCATCAACATATGGTGATACATACAGCGATGAAATTCTAAATTCATCTTTCTTTGTCTTCACGCAGGACCAAAGAGAATGGCTTTGAGCGAGATGGTACACTGCACCCAGATGTTCACCCCAGCAAGCGGCCCTGCACCATAAGCCCTGCCCAACGCTTCAGCCCCTCCAATGGGCTCTCTTACCAACCCAATGGCCTGCCTCACCCAGGCCCACTCCCTCCACAGCACTACAGGTTGGATGACATGGCCATTGCCCACCACTACAGAGACACTTACCGACACCCCACCTCCAATCATCGGGAGATCCGGGAGCGTGCCAGGCCCATTGGTGAGAACATGAGGGAGGATGGAAAGGGTTTATGTTTTTGTGAGTAGGTTTCTGTGTGTGTTCATTTGGCCTTTGAGACAAAAACTAATTCCACTACATACTGTAGTATAATATCAAAGTTTTTCCTTAGTAGTAGAAACTAAGAGAAGAAGTGCAGTTACAATAGCATATGTTTTACATCACTTCTCTATACACCAAGATTTGAATTATAATTATAATCAATGTCTACTTCAGCCTATTTAACAATTAATTTGACCACAAAGCCTCACAAAGCACAAACCGACACACGCAACATGATGGCCGACTAAGGTAATGCACACTGAGACGCATGAGTGCACAACAGAAGGACTTTTAGGCACAGTACCATTGTATTAGAGACATTTTTTGTGTAGACCAAGCCTTGATGAAGCTGTGATGACGACTTCTGTTCTAAAAATAAGACAGACATTTACCATGTCTCGCATTATGATGGATGTTTATTGGACTAGAAGCTCAGTCCTTTGAGTCCTGCCCTCAGGGTAGGAGAGAGATATGGAGACAGAAAGGGAGAAAGAGGTAGGGAAAACGAGAAAGAAATAGATGGCGAAAGAGTGCTAATCTGGGACCAAATGAAGTATAGATGAAATGGAGAGCAAATGAAAGGTGAAGTAATTCTGCACTTATTCTCTTTATAATACTGACTGCAATTTGTTTATATTTTTTTCTGTTTACAGGTATGCATGCAGGGACCAGACAGGAGGAAGTGATTGACCACAGACTGACAGACAGAGAGTGGGCTGAGGAGTGGAAGCACCTTGACCATGTAAGAAAAGTAATAACATTTTTATTACTATACCTTATAATTCTGTCTCTGTAAGTAACATTATTAACTAAGGCCTTCTTTCAGTAATTTTTAAATTATAGACTAAACTATACCATTGTATTTTAATAATCTTTTAGACTTATTTTATCTGTTATAGAGAGAAATTTAAATGTGTTTATGTTCTAAGAGATCAATGAAAAGGCAGATTTAACATTACATACAGATCTAACTAGTTTTGATGGAGGTGTGTATGTTCATGATTCCATATAAATATGTTTGCCTGTAAAATTCCAAACATACAGTGAAAAAGGTGATAAATCTTTGTTTGCATGTTCATCGTAACTGCAGTTCACAATTTTCTTCACCTCACTGATGTTGCTATGTTGGTATGATATTCAACTAATCACATAATGTGAATACAAATATAATATTGACAGAATTGCGGATAATGTGATCTGACAAAGTTGATCAACATTTCAGTGGTGAGAATGTGTCTCCAAATATCAGTATAATGATACAACTAAAATAATATGACAGATGCCCACTTTAATTTTGAACCACACGATCATTACTTAGTTTCAATCAATCTATCATTGTCTATGTGTAAACTCAGCGCCATATCCGCTCCCTGTCACCCCCAGCTGCTGAACTGCATCATGGACATGGTGGAGAAAACAAGACGCTCACTTACAGTGCTGCGGCGGTGCCAGGAAGCCGACCGCGAGGAGCTCAACTACTGGATCAGACGATACAGCGACGCTGAAGAGCTGAAGAAAGGCACCGCTAGTGGGCAATCAAGGCAGCAGAGCCCTGCAGCGCAAGAAAATGCAACATCAGGTAGGCTATCACATATACAGGGTATGCAGACTATTAGATGTATTAATACTTAAGCCTTGTTCCAGGAAGCTTTAAGAGTGGATTTATGATGAGTCCAATCAGATCTTACAAACTTACATTCTCCTCTAGTATCTCTTACATTCTCCTCTAGTATCTTTATTTATACATGATCTTAAATAGATAAGTAGCATTGTATTGTATAGTAAGATACTGAAAACTGAATGCGGTGTCCCCCAGGGTTCAGCTCTAGATCCTCTACTGTTACAGTGCTGTAGTATTTGTCCCCTTGCAGATTTTTTAGTTTTTTTGCATATTTGTAACACTTGATTCAAATGATTCAGATCATTGAACTAATTTTAATATTACACAAAGCTAACCCGAGTAAATACAAAATGCAGTTTATTAAGGGAGAAAAGCAAGATAAAAGCTCTCAAAAAGCAACACATCATGTTGCAATCTAAATAAATTAAAGAACAGATGAGAAACAAATTAATTGACATGTATCAGTCTGGAAAAGGTAAAAAAGCCATTTCTAAATCTTTGGGACTCCTGCAAACCACAGTGAGAGCCACAAAATAGAGAGAACTTAGAACTGTGGTGATCCTTCCCAGGAGTGGCCGACCTACCAAAATTACTTCAACAGCACAATGGCATCTCATCCAAGAGGTCACAAAAGAACATCTAAAGAACTGCAGACATCACTTGCCTCAGTTAAGGTCAGTGTTCATGATTCAACAATAAGAAATAAACTGGGCAAAAATGGCCTCCTCGGGAGAGTTCCAAAGCGAAAGCCACTGCTGACCAAAAAGAACACAAAGGCTTGTCTCACACTGATTGCAGCTGTTGGTGGCACAACCAGTTATTAGGTTTGGGGGCAATTACTTTTTCACATAGGACCAGGCAGGTTTGGACAGCTTTTTTCTACTTAGACATGAAATCATCATTTAACAGCTGCATTTTGGATTCACTGTGGTTATCTTTGTGTGATATTAAAATTTGTTTGCTGATCTGAATCATTTAAAAGTGATAAATATGCAAAAATTATTATTTTTTAAATCAGCAAGGCAGCAAATACTTCTCCACAGCACTGTAAGGCTGTACATGCTGCCAATAGGCCATATCAACTGATGACAAGTGAGTTTTGCTTATTCCTGCCCTGGTTACCTGAGACATTGACATCAGGGGCAAAATCGAAATTGATCTTTATTCCTTTAACCTTTTCGGGGAAACACTTGTGTAATAGCTTCTACAACAATATTTAGAATTATATCATGCAAGACACTAGCTGAGCTCTGATTACCATGGCTGTGTGTGTCTCCCCAGAAATTCACAGGGAGCTGCTGCACCGGCCTGTTTCTGGCTACGTCCCTGAAGAAATCTGGAAGAAAGCTGGTGAGCAGCACTTTCATGCCTGCCATCACCTTCTCAAACACATACACTTTGTCTCTCTTTCTTCTTATCTCTGTAGGCTGGAAGTAGATAAGAGGCACCCCTTTAAACCCCATCTTTCCATCCTCCTCTCTTTGTGGAGTTTAATGAATGTGCCACTCTTATAAAATCATTTATATTTGATCTATAAGAGTTTCACCACTCCAAATATGACGTCAAGTCTTAAAATGATTTTATTGCCCCTGTGAAACAAATAAGTAACATAAATATGTTTTACAGCTGGCCCTTCTGTTGGTTGTTCTGTTGTTAAAAGTACAGTAGCAAGATTTGGTAACTTTTTTTAATCACATTATCGATATGACTTTGTACCTATCTATTTAACAATGGAAATTATCATCAAGTATTGAAACTAATTTGATTATTTCATTAGTTGCTATTAATTTTTCAGTTTTACATGATATAATTCAAAATATTGTTGTAGAAGCTATTACACAGGTGTTTCCCCAGAAATGTTTAAGGGATAAAGGTTTTTGTTCATGATGTAAATGTCTCAGGTTACCAGGGGACAGGAATATGTAAAACTGACTTGTCATCAGTATAATTATGTTAACATACTGTAGATGATATGGCCTAGTGGCAGTATGTCACTGTACTGAAAAAAAAAAAGAATTTCATGCTGCGGGTTTGATACTTGAGGAATCCACTTTGTATTCACCATCAGTGATACAGTATATCTGCTTTTTTAAACCCCTTGGAGAAAAGAAATTGTCCCCTTGCTTGACCAAGCATGATGTGTGAGATACTCAGAACAAGTAATATGCATTTAAATTGAATTGAGTATCACCATCGGGACTCTGCCTGCTCTCCAGTACTCTCCTCTCCTCACCAGCTTTGATCGATCTACCATCTAAGGCATTTGGTGTGTAATCACAATTCCATGCACAAGGCATATATCACACAATATATACTAATAGCTAATCAACACCAGGGCAATTTCCATGACTTCAGGCAGCTCACTAGGTTAAAGACAAAACCACTCAGGTTTAAAAATTTAACTTAATCACGATCGAGAGAAAGTGCTTCTCTATTTACAAAAGTACACATTTTGTCTGGTATTAAAACGGATTTAACATTTGTAATACAAGTTTATATTGTACCAAGGAAATGAGGTAAAGTGCAGCATATCTGTCAGGCATAAAGCTGTATTTATCTTTTGTCTGTAGGCTAAAACTGTGCCTACTATTTTTCAGTTCTCTCTGCATTCTTCTCAGTATTTCTGCTATCCTTTTCACTTCAGTTGCATATACTCTTGCGGAGGAAAAACTGATTTAAATGTGACCCAGGGAGGATTACAAAATAGGATTTTAACACAATGGAGTGCAGTGGTGAATACATCTGTTTGAAATAGGCAAAATGTTTACAGTTGGTGATAAATATTCAAGCACCGTGTGTCCTACCGGTTTCCCACTTCCCTCACCGCATGGGCCTCTGGGATCACAATGGAAATGCATAATTTAAATATAAATTGCCTGATTTGCATATGCAATTAGTCAAGTTACAGGCTTGATGGGAGCAAACAAAAAGCCCTCCTTTTGCTTTGACGTTCAGATGGAATTCTACCGCTTAACACCCACACGGCAAGGTTATTCATTCCAAAAAAAAGTATAAAATAACACATTGCTCCAGCTCAGTACCAAATTTTCTGAGTGATTACCTGGAATTAATTGTTTTGTTGTATTAGGACATTTTTCAAATTAAAACAAACTTCAAATACTACTTCAAAAACTTTAGGAATTAGAATTTCATAACCATACCATTACTAATTTGCTTGTGTGAAAAAATGCTTATATTCAGAAAAAGTGGTGAATTTGTACACATCAAGTCCCAACGACAGGATCATGTAATGCAAACTACATTTCAGGTACGGGAAGCCTCACTTCATGTGTCTCCACACTCTTTCCAGAAGAGGCAGTGAACGAGGTGAAGCGACAGGCTATGTTAGAGCTGCAGAAGGCTGTGTCTGAGGCTGAGCGCAAGGCTCATGAGATGATAAGCAGCGAGCGAGCCAAGATGGAGCGCACAGTAGCTGAGGCCAAGCGGCAGGCAGCTGAGGATGCCCTCTCCATAATCAACCAACAGGAGGACTCCAGCGAGGTATGAATTACACATGCACTGACACCTTAAAAATAACAAAAGTTGTGTCCTCAATTTTTCAAACTCATCACGACAACTGTCATTGTCATCCTGTTGTTTGGTTGTAATATAATATATTGCAAATAGAAGTAAGATGCCCTAAGTGTAATAAAGTGAGTTTTTGATCTGTCTGTGTTGTAAAAAGCAGGGGCTGTTATGCACACTGGTGCATTCATATCTTTGTATCATGTACACTAATTTGTTGTGTGTGAATAAGAGCCTAAAATAAACAAGCTGTCCCAATTACAGTTATTAGAGGTTCATCAGGTAAATTGGTCAGATGCTCCTGTTTTTTGTGTAAGTTAACTTTGTTTCTATCTGTCTGTCAGAGCTGCTGGAACTGTGGCCGCAAGGCCAGTGAGACATGCAGTGGCTGCAACACAGCGCGCTACTGCGGGTCCTTCTGTCAACATAAGGATTGGGAGAAGCACCACCATGTCTGTGGTCAGACTCTCCAGGCCCAGCAGCAGCAGACCGGCCAGCAGCAGGGAGGCGTAACAGGGTCAGAGACCCCTGCTCCCATCAGTTCCTCCGCCTGCACCCCTAGCAGCGGCACTGGGAGCCCGGCTGCTACCCCGCCTGCTGCTACCCCTCGTTCATCTACCCCCAGCACCCCGTCCTCCTCTGCCCTGGATGGCACACCGCGCTAAGAGACTTACACAGACGGTGGAGGCAAAGACCTCCGGGGTCTAACAGCCAGCCCTCAACCCTACAAACAGCATGACTGTCTACATTGCCTTGCAAAGATGCTAAGCTAACAGAAAGAAATGGCAGTGCTTGGTCTATCTTGCAACATAGTCATAGGAGGAGGAAATCCATAATCAGGTCATATTGACTTGCCATGACTTTAAAGAAACACAAAGATATTCTTTGTTTTGAATGAATGAATTTAAAATTTGACATCCTTTTATTGTGGCCCTTGCTATTCTTGTTGTCTGTTTGTCATTGTGCCTGTTGCTGTTAATGTTGCTGTCATTGTTGCTTATGTTATTTTACTCTTGTAAATATTAAGAGACTGAGCAGAGACACGTTTATCTGACCTTCCCTTTATTAAATGATTTTATTTTCCATTTCTGAAATTAACACTTATTTCCTTCCTGTACCTGGGACATGAGACTACTCAACCTCAAGATGACATTTTACCAAACAGCATACCAAGGGAACATAAGAGTGATGGAAGTCATCAAGATTCTATGTAAAGAAAGAAATCAGGTTTAAATACCCTGAAAGATGCACAGATGGATAGATAGATAAACACGTTTGCTGCCTGGAGAGGGATGGACTGACGCTCTGGTCCACAGACCTCTATGAAATGGGCAGATGTGCAGCAGATTGCAAACAGAGCCAGCTGTTCAACCAATGCTATTTCCCTCTCACTTGTAATAATATCCAGGTCAGTGGGCTGGGAAATACAAATCCGTCTCCCTGAAGGATGTAAAAGGAAAAATTCTTGGACAAGATACAAAACTTTGCCCACTGCACATATGGAGGATGTACTGACTACAATTTACACGTGCATGCTTGGTGGGTCACAGGAGCTCTCAAACAGGAAGTGAAGTCATCATCCTACCGATTAGACTGTCAGATCACCTCGACAGCAGCCACTGGACCACTCAGAGCTGGCAACATAAATTGTAGACTCACTCCCCTCCTGTCTCAACTCTGAAAAACATTTTCATCTTTCTTCATGTTCTTATTCTTTTTCTGTAGATGTCATGGTGTTTAAGACTTTTGTCCTGTGGTGTCATCAATGGTTATTTATTGTATATGTGTTGGACAATTGTGACAATGCATAGTACTTCAACCAGTCACAACCCTTAAGTCCTTCATAATTCTCTCTTTCTGGTGCAAAAAGAGATAAAAAAAGAAGTGTTACCTTTTTTTTCCAAGCTGCTTTTCTATTCTGTGTGTAAGTGGTAGATCTCTCGTAGTACTATAAGTTTTACTTCCCTTTGTCCTCAAGAAAAGACACAAGCTATATCTCAGAGCTGCTATTGAGTCCGACCCAGATCTTTTCTGAGAATTAGCATGTTGTGCGGAATGCTAACCTAAATGTTTTATACAAGGGACATAAATGTATTTGCACTGTCACAGAGGTTATTTCGGCATGCTTCTTTTCAGCATACTTGTGTTGTCTTTATAGAGCCATAATTCATCAAACATTTTGTATGTAGTGATAGCATTATCTGTTTTTACATTTATGGGGAAGGGGACAGTTGGAAAATGTAAAATCACCAAACCCACTTTTTGTTTTCCTCAACATGCTAACAAAAGCAAACATAATGTTTTTGGATAGTTACAGACAGTGCATGCACATTACTGAACGTTTGTTAAATATTTGTTATTTTTTAGAAAAACTAAAAATTGACCAAAAAAATATAGAAAAAAAAAAAACCCTAAAAAAAAGATTCTAACAAACTAACTTTCCAAATGCAGAGGTGTAGACTCCGATTGACAGCTTTAACACTGCAAGGCGCCAGGTAACACACAGTATTAACACAAGAGATACACAAAAACACCAAAAACAGCCAAAGACTGACACCAAGGACCAAAATCCTGATTTAAACAATTTTCAAATGAGGTTTGTTCACACATACATTTGGTTATTTATTTCTGCAGGTTTTATTCCGTATTCATACACAAAACCAGTTTCAGTGTCATGAAAGTCATTTCTTTAAATCCCTTCTGGAAACCAGTGGCACTCATCTTGCATTGTGAAATGAGAAGGTGACATAAACATAATGAACATTTGCAGCAGTGTTACATTTTAAGCAATAATAACTATGAACACTCATAACTTCTGTAACCATTTTTGAAGAAATTTATGGGATATTTTTTCATCTTGTTTGAACATTTTCTCATTACACAAAAGTCAGATTAAGTGCCCATTCAGCTTTAAGCAGTTTAGTTCTTTATTCTAAAAGAGGTGAATGTGAGACTGGGTTTTCACACCGATGCCATTTACAGCTGTTTTATATATTTATTTATATCAGAGTATGTAATTTTTGGGGGATAGATAATCAGTAGCAGTGTTGTTGTAAACCTTCAATGTAAATGAAACAAACCTCTCATTCGCCGTAAGAGAGCACTTACCCTGACAAAACCTTGGTGCTACAGCGCGTTACAAATTCTGACCTCAAGGAACAAGTGGAGACCCACAAAGTTTCTGGGCAGTTTGCTCCCTCTGTACTTCCTCGTCACTCCCTTCTCTAAATAAGAGACACCTGCATTCTTTACTCTAAAGGGTTAAACAATCCAAAAAGGTGTCTGACACCCTACTCGCGACTCCTCAGAAGCTGTGAAGAAACAGCCAAGCTGTTTTAACACTAGTGTATTTGAAATTATACATCAAATAACGTGTGTGTTCATCATTATCAGGGCAAAACCCGGGTGTAAAAAAAAAAAAAAGAAAAAAGTACACAAACATTATCGCTCAATGATTCTTTGAGAAGCTCTATTTTCTTTCTTCCCTCCTCTATGTGCATTTTGCTACAAATTCCTCTGTGGCAAACAAGTCTCACTCTACCTCTTACAGCACGATAAGAGCATCAGTCGCAGCGCTGATACTGGTCTAGTCGAAACCAAATGGGCACAAGAGAACAGGAAAATAAAAAAACCCAAAGTTAAAGCTCATACAGCTGCAAAACCATATCACTACTTGGTAACAATGCAGACCTCACAAGTAAATGACACATAAATGAATACAAATGAGAAAAAAACTGAAAAAACTTTTGTTATGTTCCTTTATGCCTGTGGCGTTTCTAGAGTACATCAAGAGTTTGAATTGTTTGAGCAGATTTTAAAAATTGTGGTAATTTTAAAGAAAAGTGTTGTTGATTCCTATTTCGACAATACAAGCATAGGTCACAGCTAAGAAATGTTGTTTCTCTCTCGCTCTTTTTTCTCCCGTTTCCCCTCCACCTTTTTCTCCTCTTCTCTGTTGTGAAGACATGCTAAAGTGCTTGTCAACTTGTCAGCTGTGGTAAATTAAAAAGGGCGAATATAGAAAAGGAAAAGATCAAAATTGAATAAAAATGAAGGCTATAAATCTAGGTATGCCTTGTTTTCACAATGGGGGGAAGTGTTCTAGAAATTTCCTACTTATCAAGAAAGATTGGGGAAATGTGTGAGGCCAACTCTGAACACCTAAGGCCGTAGCATAATCTGGGGGAGTGAGATGAACTTCAGGGGTGGGAGGGGGGGTTGCGTTCTCTTGAAAAAATTTATTGTGAAAAAAAGCTCAAATGATTTCAAGTCGTTGTGCAATACTTAATTAAAACAATGATAACCACAGGTTAGTGGTAGGCTGACATTGAGCGGTCTTTCCATCGCTTAGGGTCAGTGTCCTCCAGAGAGCTTTCCAGTCTACTATGTCAGAACTGTGGTTTCTTGTTGATTTTATTTCTTTTTGTTTCTTTTTAAAATTCTTTTTTGGGCTGTAAACTATGGTCTGTCAGTCTGTGAAACTTTGCAGTATAATTCTGGTATTGTTGTTCTCTTTACGGTGTAATAAATATGTTAATACCTGCCTCAAAAACTTGAGACTTGTGTTCTTTCATTAAAGCACCAGTAGCAACACTATCCATGTAAAAGCAGCACTTGGACTTCAGACTTTTTAAGTGCAACTTTGTGGAAGTGCAATACTAACTGCTGAGCACACATTTAACATAATGTCCTTGTTGCCACATGTCAGTGAAGATTCTCAGTCATTTGGGTAAGGTTATCTGGTAGTTAAGTCATAGCTGGACTTCTTTCTCGTTAGGTTAGGAAACATTTCTAACTAGAACAATAAGGATTCATCCACTGTGTAGGTTTTTTCATTTTTAGAAGTAGCATGTTCACAGGTGAACAAAAAGCTAGTTGGAAAAAAGCAAAATTATAAAAAAAATGACATTGTTGCTCCAAAAAGAAAAAGACTGCAGTGCAGCGAACAACACTGAATTTATAGGCCACAAACAGGTAGCTACATCTTCTGATGTGTGCTCAATATAGTCTACAGCATTGCCCACAGTGAGTCAGTTTCATGAGAATAAGTAATCAAATTCCATTTTAAAATGCAACTATCTTGTACTAGTTTAAATTTATTCAGCTATTAGAGAAATCCAGACAGTAAGAAGTGTTAAATCAGTTGATGCTAATGAAGTATTAATCCAAATTACACAGACAGAGTGATGGCTATTCTTCCTCCTGAATTTCCAGGCTTTGGTCCTCTCCGTCTTTATTATGGGGCATGTATCTACTATTTTAGGGTTTTAGAATTTAGTAATGGTCTGTTCACACTTCAGGTAGCCATACAAATCTAAAGTAGCAATCAAAGATTTGGAATCTGTATATGGGAAATATGTCAAACTGGTAGATTTTTCTCTTTTCCTCTTCCTTCTCTGTCACATTGTCCTTGGTATCTGCAGCAACATATACAGCTTGAAATTAAGCCTACAGAGATTCTTGTTTGGAAAATGCTTAGAGAGCATGATAAACAGATGTAAAAATACTAAATGATAATGTCTGGGAAATACTGTTTCAAAATCCCAATGGGGAAATTGTTGTGCTACATTTAAGGTGCCATGAGTTGAGTATTCAATGCCTTGTCCAAGGACAATTTAGCATGTGACTGGAACTGGGAGTCCATTCCCAGTGACCACTGACCCTGCTCAGCCAACTGAATCACAGTTGTGCTCGTGTGAGATGGATCACCCTCAGTCATCAGTCAACTTAAGTGGAATAAAAACACTGTGCATTTACAATATAGCACTATACAGTGGATATAAAAAGTGTACACACCCTTGTTAAAATGCCAGATTTTTGTGTTGTAAAAAAATGAGACCACAAGAAATCGTTTCAAAACTTTTACCACCTTTAATGTGGCCTATAACCTGTACAATTCA
>JAUBNQ010000003.1:10730627-10786422 GCA_032353495.1 Ctenopoma kingsleyae
GTCGGGTAAATAAGATAAATAACATTAAGGCTGTTAAGTTAGTTTAATAAAAGGACAACATACAGCTCTGGAAAAAAATAAGAGACCACTGCAAAATTATCAGTTTCTCTGATTTTGCTGTTTAAAGGTATATGTTAACATTTTTGTTTTATTCTATAAACTACTGACAACTCCCAAATACAAATACAGATATTGTCATTTAAAGCATTTACTTGCAGAAAATGAAAAATTGTCAAAATAACCAGTGTCCAGTGTTTTCAGACCTCAAATAATGCAAGTTCATATTCATTTTTACACATTAAAACACATTACTAATGTTTTAACTTAGGAAGTGTTCAGAAGTCAGTATTTGGTGGAATAACCCTGATTTGCAATCACAGTTTTCATGCAGTGGTCTCCTGATTTTTCCAGAGCTGTATATACCTGTTCTAACCTGAAATGACTTCTGTTGTGATCTGGTGCTCTTCTCTCAGTCACTGGAAAATATGATTAACACAAAGTCATGCATGGGGAAAAAATACAGTTGAATACAGTGAAACCGTCATCATTTTGAAAAATACCATGATATAAAATTTTGGTCATACCGCACAGCTCTAATTGGTTGATTGATTGATTTTGAGGGCACATGGCAGTGTCAAGTGTCCAAGTTTGGAGCTCAAAGTACTAATATAATAAACAAACCAGCCAAACTGTTACTGACAACGTGTCAGTCAGAAATCTGCTGCAATATCATCCTACTGCTTAAAATGTCTGCAAGATGTGACAGGACTAATGAAACTACAGTATTCAAACTAAGACAAGAGATGTACATTGCAACAAGGCTGTTAAGATATGATCTTTTAACGGATTTATTTATATGCTTCCATGACCTCAGTCCAATCAACCTGTTAACTAACCTCAAGGTTTTGGCCTGATGAAATTATATTGGACCTTATAGAACTAGGATCAGTTGCTCTCTTTCAAAACAAATGACGGTGAAGCCATAAAGCAGCTTCCCAGTTGGAATCTTTGCCTTTTAGGTGACCCCATCCCCTCACATCTTTATCTCTCAGCTGAACCACTTTAGAGTTAATAAACTCAGGGATGAGTTGGACCGCTGTGATTTTCCTGCCACATTCTTCTACATAAAGTTCATTGTGACCACAGACTCTTTTCTTCTCCCCCCTCTCTCTCTCTTTCTCTTCCGCTGTCTTTCCTCACTCTCTCTTATCAAGCCAGGCAGAAGCAGACAGCAACTTGAATTAAGCGCTGGTCGGGGGGGAGCTGCTCGGAGCCGATAACAATACAAAATGGATTTTCTCAAACAGAGAAAAACAGCTGTCTCCATTATTTGAATGCTTCACCTTTCCCCGCACCATTAATTGGCTCTTTGATCATAGGCAGAGGTGCACAGTGACTGATAAGAATAGGTTATTAGTAAAGTAGCCTGGAGGACCGAGAGGCAGCCGGCCATGCCGGGCTGCAGGAGATGAGATAAAGGTGTGGTAATACTGGTTTGAGAGAGTGCCGGTGAGCGATAGGGCCATGCCGTCTGCCCCTCTTGCTTGTGCTTGGCTCACAGGCGGCGGGAAAAAGATCAGCAGCAGGACGAAGTGTGATATAACAGCTAATGCAGGATTGTTATTCAGCTTGTGGGGGATAGAGCGTGGGATTTGATTCCATGACGGCTTGCTCCTTTAAGTAGTAGATCTCTCTCTCTCTCATTCTCTCTCTCTCCCAGTCTGTCCCTGTCTGTCTCACAAACTCTTACAAAATCGAACTGTGTGTGAGGATATTTCCTCTGCGTTTAATATTGGCCTGATAAGTGATAGAAATGCTAGGCCTATGATAGCCCATGAGGAAAAATACTAGAAGGAGGGGGAAATGACATTACCCCATCTAGGACTTTTTGAAAGATGGGCGTCTCCTTTGATGTTGCGCTGAACTAAATTCACTGCATTAAATCTGATGGAATTTTCAACATAAGCCTGTTTATATATTTTCGCACATCCATGGACAAGAGGCGATTTGCCACACTTCTCAGCAGAGGAAAAGAATCTTCAAGAAGTCACTATCTTGTAATCCTCTCTCTCTCTCCCTCTCTCTAGTTCTCTCTCTCTTCAAGAAATAGGACCGGAGGGGACGAGCAGGGTATTTGTGTGTTGTAAAGCATGGTAAGAAAAGAGGGGAAGTGTTGATATTAAATTACCAAACACAAGGTTATCTAGTTCCTGCACATGGCTAGGCTGCCCTGAGCCAAGGGTAATCTGCTAATAGCGTTCACACCGAATGACATTATTAAGGAACCGGGCCGATGTCAGGTCTCTCTCTCTATTTCTCTCTCTATCTGTCTCTCTCTCTCTCACACACACACTGAACAGAGTAAAGAGAAAATAGCAAAAGAGACAGGGGGTAGAGATGGATGAGGAAAGTGGGAGAAAGAGATAGGAGTGAACTGAGAGAGAGCCAGAGAGAGAAAGGAAGGAAGAAAGAGAGAGGAAGACAGGGGTAAAGGATATGGGGCTGAAATGCTTTTCTTCAGTGATATTTGTTAAAATGCCCTGCAAATATCAAAGTTCAAAATGATTTATGACTCAGTGAAATCAAATGACAAAACAGTTGTATGTAGGGAATTGTGACCCACTAAACCAGTTTGATTCCCTCCTAATGTGAGGAAGGTCGTGCATCACAGTGGCATTATGTGTAGCTATTAAGTGTGTTCGGTGGAATTATATGGAAAGATGTCATGCAGTAATTGACATTCATGAGTTACAAGCTTGTAAATACACCGCAAACATAACTCTGTACATTGCTGTGCGTCCTAACCTTACATTTCTTCAGCACTACAGAGTATACTCAGCTGTGGCAGATACAGGCCAAGGACAAAAGCCCATACAGCTATCAGTGTCAAGTAATGGCCTCCATATACTGCCCAGCAGGTGAGTGGAGAGAAAAATACACAATGCTTCCTTACTCCCCTGGGGGATAGTGAAAACTCAACAAGAAGATTCAATGAAATTCTCCTTGTCTTTACTCTCCACTCCCTTCATCCGTCCCTTCCTCCCACCTCCTCCAATCTCACCCTTAGCCATGGAAGGATCCTGTAATCTACTGTGCAGTTCTAGTTGAAACAGCCACAGTTGTTTCACAGAAATGCACATTCAAGTATACATTGTCACAGACACACATGATTTTTTCATTGTGGAGGAAAAAAGGCTCATAGCAGTGAATTAAGATCACATTTAGATGTTAAACATGCTGTTGCATGTAACTGGTTTTATCCCATTTTCAGATGAAGTTTAAAACATCCTGTTTTCTCCTAACATCAGTGGAAAACCTTCTCACAGTCTACTGGAAAAGAATAGAAAATCTCTCATGCAGTGCAAACAATCAATCTTGCACAAAATCAGACGACAGTCCATAGTTTTCGTTATATTTACACATCCTTGTGGCACTGACTAGGACATTTGATATTTTCAAACTCTCATCTAACTGTACAGGACAAACAAGCTATTTAACTTCAAGAAACTGTAGACCAACAGCGACTGTCCTCTCAGTAAATAAATATTTCTCTAAACCTCTCTATTTGACATTGACTTCATGGGGTGAGCAAGAATATCTTTTCCCTCCTGTACATACTGTATGTGTGTGTGTGTGTCTGTGTGTTTAAGTGCCAAAGTGAGCATCTTGCTAGGACGTGAAGTCAGGAGGTCTCTTCCCATGCAGGCAGCCAGTAGAGAGGAGGTGATTGATGGCTAATGAGGGCTGAATGAGCAGCCGAGGCCAAACACACTGTATACTACCTACTGTGGTTTTACCACATGATGGATGACATGCTGAGATACAGTACTCACACACACATTACTGTGCAAAGTGTGTGTGTGAATATTACTGGGTAACACATTTAACTCTGACTGTTAAAAACACCAACATTTGCGGAGTCCTGTCCAGTTTTACAGTCTGTCTGGTAACTTTGGAGCACTTATCTCATGTTGCATTCCACAAGCCATTCTGATCCACTCTATACCCACTGAGCCAAATCACATTTAAAAACAGTTTACTATGACACACAGCGGGGTATCACACTCCATCAGTCATCTTGAACCCCACTGTTTCCTTCTCGGTGGATCCATCCCATACTATTCAAACACCACACAGAATTCTTCTATAGACACCACATGAGGCCTCATACAAACCCTGCAACATATGGATAGTTAGGAAATCTTTTTTTTTTTTTTCAATCACTCTGGTTTGTTCGATCATTAATGAACTAGTCTACACAAGGACCATAACCTTGACTGTCTGTGTATTAAAGAGAACATGACCAGTCAAAAGTTTGGACACATACAGAAATGAATATGTTTTTAAAACATTAGTATTGTCTTCCAATAGCATATTATGTTTGCTAATGGAAGTTTGTTAAATTAAGAGGATAACTGATCATTATAAAACTATTTTGCAATGATGGTAACAGCTGAAGACATGCATCTTTTCATGAAAAAGATGGTAAAGCCTATGTGTGTCCAAACTTTTGACTGGTAGTGTAAATGTACAAGTAATTAGTGTCCAAAATACACAGACATTGCATGCTCATAAATGTAGGTATATAAACTATACATTATTTTAACTTTATAAAAAAAATCTCAAAGCATAACCTAAACTGGTGGATATTTGTCAAAATGATAACACTTAAAAATATAAATGAATGGACACTATTGTCAGCATCTAGAAAATAATCAATACCTGTCATTATAATGTATAAGAAAGTTCAGTCATGGGTTGTTTTCAGTGTATGCAACCTCTAGCCATATTTTTCTCTCTTGACTCTTGACAACATACTTAATCTTGCTGCCTGCATTTTGAACAGTAATAAATAAACCTGTCCACTAACAAAATACACAAAGACTGGTATTGTGTTTCCCTGAAAAGTATGCGCTGCTACAAACAGGTCAATTGAGCCTATGATACTTTTTGCACTAGAGGCATATAGAATTTTCTATTAAACATTAGTTACATACCTTAGGCTAAATCAAGCACCTGTGTCATATATCAGATTGTGACAGTGACCAACTGCTGGCCACACTGAACATTTAGAGGGTATATGACTATTGAGTGCCCATGATTAATCTTTTACAATCCTAAATGAAGCACCAAAACAGAATCATAAATAAGCAGAAAGTTTTTTCTTCAGACAGCACTCTGTTCTCATTCCCTCATACCCCTTTCTTATTTTTTATTATTTCACTTGCTTTCAAGCTCAGATAGATCTATTCTTGTCTATCAAGGGGACAGTGGAGAACACTGACTACAGGTTATGTTCAAATATATATAAAAAAAACTGTGACTAAGTGTGCCTGGCTCACCACCACAGCAACACCATAGATTAGCACTGCTGTCCGAACAGACAAGGAGATGCCATAAACACTCGGCATGCTCCTGAGGAAATTTATAGCCTATACCAGAGCATCCTTCACACCCTCTGGTTCCACTTCTATCCACACATCCCTGGTCCTCTATCTCCCCCATTCCTCCTTACCCAGCATCCTCCCCCTGGCTTGCCCAGCTGTTGTGCACCTGGATACTGGCCTAGGAGGGGAATGGGAGCGCATGCCATCCATCTCTCTGAGGGGGCATATGTGTATATGTGTAGATATGTGTATGTGTGTGTGTATTTGTGTGTTAAGGGGTTGCAGGAGCGTCCAGGAAGCAAAGGAACTTTAGCATAAGCATGCAAATGAAACACAAATACATGATAGTAAAAGACATTCCATAAAAGTAGTTATTGTAATGTTTCCTGCTGCCCTGAAGAAAGATGTATTAACTACAACTTTCTAAACATTTCTCCTTTGTGCTATTTTACTTTTGTTTGTCCTGATTGTCATTAAAGAAAAGTTTTCATATTAATGTGTTGATGAAAGTTGAAGAAAACATGACAGGGCTGATGGAATATTTATGGTGGAGCACTTCATGAGACCATCCCTGTGGACAATATAAAATGAATTTATTCCAATGCTATGTATTAATAAAAACTTTAAAATGTGAAGGAAACACCACAGGCACATCAAGCCATCATCTTGATTAAAAGCTATTTATTGGTGAGTGGTTTGTTTGTGGAATCAATTTTTCATACTAAATGTCACATTTCTCTGAGTTTTGCAATGCAGATTGGCTGAGATATCTACATGGGACTTTTTTGTTGTCCCATGGCACATAAACTTGATTGGTGTGAGAGGGAAGGAAGATGGATGAAGACTGTGTGAGGTTGGTTGTCAGGGGACCGTGGGAGGTTTCAGCGTTGTTCTATATCTGTGTGAAATAGGAAATGATCGAAAATGGCAGATCCCATATGGATTCGGATTCAGACACAACCAGCATACTAATAAATAAACCGTACATAGAGACACAGATAGCAGGCATCCACATGTGGAACAACACAATATTCTGTGAGACAAATAAAACAATATTATTGTTCCCTTCTTTTTTATGTGTCTGATGGAGCTCATGCCTGTTTGATCACTATGGAATATTAAAAGCCAACATCATTATATAGAGAGTGACAGAGTGACAATATTCAAACCTGCATTTGATGATTACCATGAAGTAAGTATATTGTATATCTGCAAATTTATATTCACAAGAAATGCACACCTCTCACATTTTTAAATGGTTTGATTAAACAAATCAAAAGCATAAACAATATTACTGAGATGCATAAAACCAATTCCACTGAGAGACAGAAAGCAACAGAGTAGCTTAGTTGGGCTGCCTGCGTAGCTCTGTAATTTATGTACTGTTTTTTGGGGGTTTTTTTATTGGTGGTATGGAACAGAATGACAGCTCTCTAGAAGATCCAAGAGAGATTCCTGTGTCGAAAGTAATAATTTCAAGGATAAAATTTAAGTCTGCATCTGGTGAATAATCACGACTTGTTGCTGTTTGTTAGGAGTCATTGGAGCAACAGTGCTGTTCACATTAGCAAGATAAACTCTAACTCTACAGTCTTTTGAGATAATATTTGCAATAAACTTGAATTAAATTAGACACTTTAAAGTTCAAAATGTGAATTTATAGAGCTAATAAGGACCTACAGTAATTGACATTTAGCTGAGTTTTGTTGTGGTGAGACAGCTTCTCAGGACTAAAATAAGCCAGCTTTTCTGAGCAGCACATTTTTAGCACATGTCAGAGAGTCAGACAAAATGTAAGACCAAGGAGGCAAATCAGAGTTAGGCGGTTTTTCTTCTGTAAGGGAGCTGCAACCGAAGACCACAGACATGCATTATCTACCATTCTGAAAAAAGAGGTTAATATGAGCCTAATCTGTCTGGCTTCCCCAGCTGCTCTGTTACTCTCTGTACCACTCATCCAGCCATACTCTAAATTACTCAACTTTGTTAGCCTGCACTTGAATTTCCTTTTAATGAGTAACAAAATATTCCAACCAAGTCAAAAAACCTTTCCTCTTCAGGCTTACACCCACGTAAGATGCAAATCTCGTTATTTTATCATCATTTGATTAACATCAGTGTACAAGTTTAACTCCAAATGGTAAAAAAAACAGATAAGAACCCACTAACTCTTGGTTTCCTTTCATTTTCTTCACAGCACGTTGGGGTTCTATCAGTGTTAGGATATAGATCATATACAGTAGCTACTCTCAGACCATCATCAAACTATTTTCTCTGACATCATGGATTCTCATTTCCCTGCTGCTCATCTTTCTCACCATCCTCTCCTGCACCATCTTGTATTTATTGTTTCATCTGTTTTTTTATGGATTCCTCTTCTGCTATCACTCTTTATCAAACTGTTAAATCTTACATTTATCAGTCTGTCCTTTACTATTCTCATCTATCCTCCGTCACTTCATTGATGTCTCTCGGTCTGTCTCTGTCTCACAGTCTCTCTCAGATCTACAACAAATGTTTGACCAAGCTGTTCCACACTGTATTATTCAGTGCTGTGTGTGAGCCAGCGTCATCAGACATGTATGCCTCACATGATGCATTGGCACTGTTTAATTATAGAGATGCTGAATAAATATTTACAGATGGCCGATCCGTCTTCTCTCAGCCAGGCCCACAAGTGTAATTTATGAAGCATCAGTTAAAGCAAAAAAAAAAGCAGCTGTCACTGTTACTGTATGGAGGCTGGACATATATATTACATATACGTATTATAACCTGCTACGTGGTATATGATATGGAGAGTACCAGTAAAGATCAAAGGGTAAATGGAAACATTAAAGTTTCACAGCACTACATTGAAAAACTCTTGTTAGATCGGGTGCACATTCTGTTTTAATCTGAAGTGAACTGAACTAAACTCCACTACAATAATGTCCATAGAGCTATTTTAATCCTGGCCTGCTATTATTTTTAAAATGACATGGCCTTGTTGGTGAGGTTGAAGCCATTTGTTAACTGTAGGTTCTGGACTGCTAATCAATTGGCTGATTACAGGCAGGAGCTGGCTATAAACAAATAACAAAGTAGACAAAGAATGTGGTCACATTATATTTATGATTCCCATTAATTCATAACTCAAACAGATAAATAAGTACTGCATCAATTTAGTGTGGGGAATGATGAAGAATATTAAACTAAACTGACCTAATTCAAAGCAAAGAGAATTAGTTCCTGACTCAAGCCAAATCCAAACAGTCAGGCCAGTCGGATCTGGGCTGAGATTCAAAGCTCTAGATCAGAGGTGCTCAATACGTCGATCGCAAACGTAGTGCCGGTAGATCGCGTGCTATTTCAAAATATCAGAGGTATGTTGATTCACGTACAGGGCGGCCAGTCTGAAACCTCCTCTAACTGCAAAACTACAGCGAACTAAGTGAAACGTTGAGCTCGATTTACTCTCATCAAAATTACCAACATTGTTTCACCTGAACTCGTCTGCAGCTGAGGATGAGATGTGACGCTACAGGCTGAAACCAGCTGACGGTCAGCTGAAGTCGATCGCTTCACTACAGCATTCAGCTCTACTTATTTATGATACTCAGCATTTTCACACATGAAGATTATTAAGTCCAAATACAGTTCCACCGTGATGAAGATCATTTGAAAGCCTGTTTGAGGCTGGTTATTGTGTAACCCTGGCCAACTCCATTTAGTACAAGTGATCAGACTTTGGTAATATGAAGGGTGGAGGGTGTCACATTGCAATCAATATAACAAGCATTAAACACATTTTTAAATGTGCCATTAAGTTATTAAATACTGAAATTTATTCACAAATAATTTATTAAATATATAAGTGACCAAGTATATTCAATTCATTCACAAAAAGCATATATAATTATTTATTATTTATTATTTTATTTGTGCTTATGGAGGGTGTTGCATTGTAATATGGTAATCATTATAAACTACTGAATTGTATTGTGTCATATTAAAGTATAAAGTTGCATGAAGTATACTCAAAGTACACAGACACACTTATATACGCACAAATAGACACAGATTTATATATATATATATATATGTGTGTGTGTGTGTGTGTGTGGGTACATCATTTTGCCTTGGTCATTTCAAAAGTAGCTTGCAAGTCGAAAAAGTGTGGGCGCCCCTGCTCTAGATTAACAACCCCTGGATCCATAGGTGTCTATTGCTAGTGTGGGTGACTGTGTGAAAAAAGAAGAGCTGCAAGGCTAGTTATGACGAAGTTGTGTGGCTAGTGAGGGGATAACATCATGACTGCTCTTATCACTGACTTTGTACTAGCAGAAATGTATAAAAGTTATGATCCAGCAACTTCATTTTGCATAGAAATCTTTTGTTTCGAACTGTTTGATGGTTATACCCTAACAATTCATGTTTTAATACATACTTAATAAATACTTTAATAAAGTGTCATTTCTTTTTTGTAGTATCTCTGTAGAGTGACATTTATTAGCATGTGAGCTCTTCTTCTCCTTGTAAGTCGCTTTGGATAAAAGTATCTGCCAAGTAAAGTAAAGTAAAGTAAAGTAAAGCTCTGGGGTGGAGCAAGTTGAATGTCGCTGTGTGCATGAGTTCTACCTCAGTGACTGGGAGTCAGGTACAGTAAAAACACATTAAGCATTTCACTTCAAAACTCACTGGAGGGCTGCAATGTTTCCAAATGTTCTCCTTTTTACTGCACACAAGCGGCTGTGTGTGTGTGTGCAGTGTGTACAAGAAGTATGTTCGAGAAAGTCCACTTGCAAGTAACGGTGTGTGTTCTTGTGTGTGCTGGTGTACTAGCCTGCCTGCTGGTGCTCCACAGCCATCTGGTATCTGGTCAGTCTAGCAAGCCTCTGGAGGGCACCTGGCCAGCAGCTTGCTCACCTGGCTCTGCTAGCCCCTGCCAACCTCCACACCTGGCCAGCCAGCACACAGGGAAAGGGAACAGATTGCACAGTGCAGTCAAAAACTGTCCTATATTGAGGGATGACATAATGTAGTGATAGATTTACTGTTGACTCTATAGCGTCACAGATGTTATATGATATCCAGCAGCATGCGCATTTTTAGAGCAGTGTCAGAGAAAGTCTTTTTCAGATAGTAGTCAACAATGCTTCATCCTTTGTTATGAAAAGAGATTCTGAACATACTGACATAAGTTTCCATAGTCAGTCATTTAAACTTCTACTGCATCTGTCTCAACAGTTTGTGCCAGTCTGTGCCAACCCATTCATTTAACATATGATGACACTTTCTTCCTGCAGGTTGTGGTTGTCCTCTGCTATCAATTACACTCTCCTCTCCCTGCAAGAAAGATGCTCTTTATCCCCTGTCACACACACAAACACATGCGCGTGCACAAACCATGGACGCAGAGGGACAGACACCTGCAGAGTGTTTGTCACCTCTTCTGTTGGCATCTGCGACCGCATGGCATTGTGGGAGCGACGGCCATCTGTTGTCGGCAAGGCTGGATTGGAAGGGGGCAAGCGGGTGCAATGCATCATGCTGCTCTTTTCTGTTGGTCTGAGCTGTGTGAAGTGTGCTGTGATTTTGTTTCTGTTGTTTTCACTGCTATTGGTGTTACTCAGCTAAGATAATATAAATAATATTGCATCAGGAAAAGTTTTGTATTAACTAACATGCAAATGTAGTAGACTAGTTGCTGCTACAATCACACTGTTAAAAGTCTTTATAGCCTAACTATGTTTACCCATTTTCTTGAAATTTCTTCAATCACCCTGGCAAGGTTAAGACAAGGCTGACTCTTAATCCACAGCAAATGCTTGTCATTCTGAACACAGAAACTAAACTCTCAGACTACATTACTGTAACTTAATGTATGTATTTTACATTTTCTGATATTGTAAGAAATTGAATTTAATTTATTCTTTTGTTTATTTATTAGTTTTACATTTGTGGTCCCCTGTGGGGGAATCTTACTGACCGTGGTGATCCCATAACTCTTCCTCTACTGTAACATCTGCACTGTGTCAAAATTTAAATGGTTTATTATCAAATCCCAGCAAAACTGCAACTTTTAATTCTAAGCGTTTTGTAACATTATGTGTGCAGATTGTCATTGGGACTATGTTATCTTGCTGAAATAAACATTTAGCTCAAAGTGCAATTGTGCCTTAGTGGAGCTACATAAAGCTGCCAGCGTTGTACATCCAAAGAAGTTAGACTATACCTCTTCAAACATTCAAATAACTACACATGTAGAGCACCCGAGTCTATATTGTTCAGCTGAGGAAACATTGGCTAGATGAAACAAAAACATAAAACATATAGTACTGTACATTAAATCTTACATAACAACAAAGGCAAATATGCAGTAGAAATATACACAAAATGTAATTCTAGATTCAGTTTTGTCTCTGCTGCTTTGTGAATTGTGTGATGCTGGAAGACAATATTTGCTTTGCAAGAAATGAACCTGGGATTTTAGACAAAATGTTTTGTTTTTTTTTCTAGAGAAATTACTGGAGAATGAATGAGAGACAACAACTGCAGCTTTGGGAAAAAATATAGCCAGGAAAGAGTAGTCAGATTGAGATAACAGAAATATTAACCCACATATTCCTGAAGGACATTTGTGTGCGTAGGACATTCACTTGGCTGGTTGCTTGGGTTGTGGGTCTTCTCATCCAGTCCGCCTGCACATCACAGACAGATGTTCAGTCAGCCAAGCCTGCAGCGCCACAGGCACTGTGTGTTCTAGAAAAACCCGGAGACCAGATGCTGCTACCTGGTGTTCCACGCGCATGCTGCACCAGTATACTGGGCATGCTCCAATAGCCATCACATGACCTCAAACTGGGTTTTGAGATTGTGTTCCGTCAATCATAATGATGATAGAGTAGAGTTGAGCTGGAACTGAATTACTTGACAGGGTTGACTCAGCAGGTTTGCCACTGTGTCCATGACAGGCTGAATTTATATGTCAGATTGTTTTGAACAATTAATCAAATCAGTGTAGCTATAGGAAAGTGTGAAATATTAAGGTCAACTACTGTTAGAAGTAATATTAAAACATAGTAAAACAGAAAGGAATATCACATGTTAAAGCACTATTTTGAAAAAATGCAGGCATCAAAACACACATAAAACCACATGGTATTCTACTGAGTGAACTATCTGAAGTGACATCAAAAGATATAACATCTACAACTCTTTCAGACTCATTTTCCCTCCAGTTTTGTTCCCCAAATAAGTAGTCACTCTCTTCCAAACAGAAACACAGAACCTTCAGCCCTCTCCTCAGTCACTGTTATTACCAAACCCTTGAAAACTTTTGAAGAGATTCAAAGACACTGGAGATTAAAGATTTATTTGTTCTTTTGAAGTTCCAGCGGTGTTTTTGCCTTATTTCTTCGACAAATGCAGCGTGGTAATGGTGTTTTCGCATTGTGGTTGGTGCTGACCTAGAACTGCCAGAGAGAGGTTGCTGGCCTGATAGCTGGGCTCTTGTCTTAGAACTCCTCCTAATGAGGAATGGCTCGGTAATGGCATCACTCCTCTCTATCCTCAAAGGATAGACGCTTTACTTGCTTGTATTCAGACTGTGGTTTATATATTATATTGTGATATGGAAAAACAGAAAAGATTAGGAGGAAGCAGCGTTATTACACTGGCACATCTGGGTGGCTTTTTTGTATCATCTTGTTACAGTCTAATGCACTACAAGACCAGCTTGTTAGATTTTTTTGCCTTCTAATCTATATCAAGGAAACTCTTTTGTTGAATTTGATGAAGAGATAGCACAGTTATTGTCTTGTACATCAGGTGTCTTTGCCACATTTTCGTCTATTGATATGTATCAATGAGTAAAAGGAAACATTCACCTTTTGTCATATCTGGTTGCACTTATTAGATTTAATAGTGACACAACGCACTGATCTGACGCTTAGATTTCAATTAGACTTTGAATTCCAATAACAGCTCATTGTTCTTGATTTTATTAGCTGCTGTATCTCTTAGATTCATCAGGCATATCTTAGTGCTCTGTACATCAGTGCATCTCTCTTCACATCTGCTAGAGTGCCAGCAGAGAATCATACTGCCCCCTAGTGCTCACATTCATTACTAACCCAACTGAATTGATTGTGCAGCCAACAAGCATACAATACCCTGGTACTCTGCCAGTGGCTCGATACCAAGATCTGTCATGGGCAGCGATGCATGACAATAGATTCTACTGATTGGAGTGGTGCACACTCCTGGCTATGACACTGGCCTACCGCTCATTATCGAATGGCTGTTTTTCTCTCTCTCCATTCAGAAGGCCCCTAATTCAGCAATCAATGCTACTCATTTTAATAGCACCTCTGCTGTTGCCCTGAGGAGAGAAGAGGAGAAATCAGGGTAAGGCAGTGTCAAATCATTATTCTAAGGTGAAGACTGCAATCATGGCACTGATGGATCTAAACCTGCTACAGTGTTGCAGTAAAGATATCATGCAGAACAGTGTTTGTTACTAAAACCAGTTGCAAATACTTATTTAAGCATACTATAAAGATTAAAAGTGGATTCATAACCACAGATGATGCAAATGATGTAGTAAGCCTTGACACACAAACTACACAGACTTGGTGATATGAAATCAAAGGAACTATAGTAAAAAAGTACAGAGACAATCATGCATATGATCATTAACAGCAAATGCACAAATTTCTATCATATCCATTACAAAAAAAGTCAACATTTCACTTGGCTTTTCTTGCCATATGAGCTCAAGCGGCCATAGGCTCCTCTAAAGACCTCCCAAGTAAGTGCTCTAAATGACAAGACAGGCTAAATACCCCCTAACAAACGATACAAGACTCCAGAAAGTGCTTTAACAAAGGAGGTATGTAATGAACCCAATGTGCCTTCTCTCCAATACATCATCCTGAGTGGATTTGCCAACATCTCTCTCTTTACCTCCATGCATGGTAAATGAGAATTTATGCAGCCGCTACTTTATCATTCTTTACTATATTCACCCCCATGAGGTAGCCATGCCATGTGAGACAGAAATTTTACACCAAAGGCAATATCCCCTCGCTATAATTATATCAGAGCAAGAGAATGGCTCATTAACATATGCTAGGCATGTCAGGAATTTACAAGCGCCTTTTGTAGATGCCTCTCCCATCCGTATGGTGTCTCCTTTGAGGATGCAACCTCCTCATTTCCATAGACGTCAATCAAGCTGTGCATGGTTTTTAGAAACATTCTGTACTAAAACACAGGGCTCTCTGAATATAGCAATCATAAGGGACAGCTCAGTGATATGGAAAAAAGTGTCTCCACACATGTGGGGGTGCAACTATGTGTTTTGTGAAATGACATGATGAAAACAAAGCAATGGGGGCAAAATTATCTTGATGATGTGCCATCAATGTGTTTGCTTTTCTGCAGTGTGTTAAAAAAAAAGAAAGTGTGCATGTATGTCTGAATACACACAGAAAGCTTGACAACAGACACCAGACTAACAAATATGTCCCGAGGCCAGTGAGCTAGTGGTGCTGCTGCTGCTGCTTCACTGCTTCAGGACCCAACATCTGGAACCTGCAAGAAGGCATGTACTGCTGGCCTTTCACCCATTAATATGGTGCCAGTAGACTGAAATGACCTATTTATCAGACATGTTCATAAACACCCCTTAAGAACTGATTCTGAAATTCCATTGTAAGGTTGTTATGTAAATCTAGCGAATATTAAGTGAAGCCATGTACTATTTATGGTAAAATTTACCCCGGAACAAAACGGGTATCTATGTAACCTTAGTAATGGTAATTATGTCTTTTTAAAAGTTTGAATCTAGATTTGTGAGCATACAGATCTCTTCCAGTGCTGGAGGCTAGAGAGCAAAGTCTGTAGTGATATAACCATGCAAAATTTCCCTGTGAAGTGCTGTGCATTTGTAATAAACCAAAGATGCGCCTAATGGGCAAATGATGGCATCCAGTGTGGATATTCACAGATAAAATAACATATAAGGTTAAAGAATATTTGCACAACTTTGTAAGCTTATGGGAGTGTAACACACTGTTGAATGCAAGTTTGAATACTTGCTTTCAGCTACGCACTCTAGTGAGACATGGACCTGACCCAAGTCAGTGAAGTCAAGACAGCTACTGCTGGCTCTCATTTATCTCAAATGCCCTCATACTCTAACTGAAAGACAACTACGTAAGCTGACAGCAAAAGAAAGGTAGACTGTGAAAAACCTAAATGTGTCCACATAAGCATATGGACACCTTACTCTTTTGTGCTGCAAATGTACAATGGCTTTTAAAATACCACTTTTTAAAATGAGTAAGGTAAGTGAAAATGAAACAATTTTAAAACAATATGGATCCACTGGCTGTGAGTGAAAAGTGACCTAACAATGGCAAAACAGGAGTTTGACAGGAAACCTACAAAGGTCAATGGAGATAGACAGAAAAGCCATTTTGTGTTTGAATGAGTCCGGCCCCAGCAAATGTCACTGCAATGACGGAAGACCCAATGTCCATTTCCAACGCCGACCGCTCTCTCTATCGCTCTCTTTCTTTCTCATTCGTTGTCATTGCCTTTTCCCTTTAAGTGCACTTTCGCCCACACCACTTGGAAATTGATTGAAACAAAATGTCACAATTATGCCCTGTAGCTCGCCACTTCAATTATTCATCAATTAGGGGCTAGGCTCCTTTTTTTCTCTCCTCTGAGCTGATTTTTCATTCAGTTTGCTTGAGATGTATGGCTCCCCTGCTGTTAACCAGTCCAAAGTCATTAGTTTCTGGGTTTGCAATTAAACCTGATGCATTATGCATGAGGCTCCGACTCAGTAGACACTCGCAGCAGCGGCCTCAGCAGCTAGCGAATGAGCTAGCAAGCTCTGGAGGTGTGGATGGGAAATTAATTTGCTAGAAATGAAGTTCTCTCTCTTTTCCCAGCTCTCTCTCTCTCTGTCTCTCTCTCTCTGTGTCTAATCTCTTGTCTAGCAGGTTGGAACAGATGCCACTGGGTGAAGATGAAGATAGAGATTGGGAAGCTATGGAGTCTTAGTGCGGCTTCATCAGCACTGACAAGTGAATAAGATCCCACTAGATTTAAACAGTCAAACTATGTGTAGGAGAAATACTTAATTATATTGTTCTGGCATGCATTACAAGAATTTTTAGTTTCTATGAAGGCTTTGTGTTGAACAAATATTCTCAACAGGGTTAGCAGTTATGTACCTGCTATACCTGCTATAGCCATCCAAAAAAAAAGTGTAAAAAAAAAGGGTGTAGAAATTCCCCACTCAAATTCCCCACTATTCCCACTCAAAGATTTTGTGTAAATCACATCACAATCAATGTGTCTGTGTTAAGCAATGAAACACGGTCCAACTAGATTACAATGTTCACTTGCTGCCACCTAGTGACAACAGAGTCAAATTGTGACTGGAGAATGAATAGTTATAACCAGAAATGCATTGTTTTAGGGAGGTCTAATATTAAATATGATTAACAGAGCTATATCCACAGTTTCAGAAAAACATTTGTGGGAATGATGATTGAGATTATGGATAGTAGATTTTATTATATATTTACCTTGTAGCAACACCGTAGTAGGAGTGTCCCTTCAAATTGAAGCATGTGTATGAACAAAGAAGGGCACGCACTGGAATAGTCAACGAACGCCTCATTTTCATGTCCTGTAACACATATAAGCATGAAAAAGATTATTTGAATATGAGCCGCTAGACATCATTAAATTTGAGTATTACTAATCAAGTCATATATGTCTTAACCTGTAAGGAAACATTTTAACACAACGCCATAATGCAGTGATAGCAAATCTAAAACATATGCCCAACCTTCCTCAGATTGACGAAATGCACACACTCCAGCCAGGTGGTGAGGAAAGGGCCCAGGCAGACTGCACAACAGTTGCCATTGACCAACAAGGCAGACAGGCTTGGGTAGTGGGGAAGCATCCTCTGGACCAGAGAGGACCTGTTTCTCTGCTCCCGCATGACAAATCTGGCAACCAGTTCCTGTGAAACAAAGATGAGATGAGAATAATGTGGCACAGATACACCAAAACAATGCTACTAAACAAACATATTGTGAAATGCCTTATATAGCGGATGATAAAGATAATAAGTGTGGATCTGACAGTTACCTTTAAAGTGAGCACCTCCACATTCTGCACTGATGACACCGGCTCACAGCATACAAATCTGTTTCCTTCACAGTAGAGCTCTTTTAGAGGCAGCAGGGGAAACTAGACATTGTCACCCAAGTCCGAAAGTGAGTGTTGATTTCCTTGTTTGTTAGATTTCTCTACTACGTGGTAAGTCTAAAATTAGATACAAATATATGCTGTACCTCAATGGGGAACATGGACAACTTGTTACCAGCCACATCCACAACCTGGAGTTTTGTCAGTGCCCCGATTCCCTGGGATAAATACAAGGAAATTGTTTGGTTACCTAATCCACTAAAACACTATGAAAACTGTGTTGTTTTGTTTAGGTGCCCTTAGGATAAGTGCATTTCCTTCTCATCACATACCCACCTCTGGTAAGCTGGTGAGCTTGTTTCTGGCTAAATGCAGCTTGGTTAGGTGTTTACACTGGTACAGCTGCTTAGGTAGAAAAGACAGCTTGTTGGAAGTCAAGTTTATCTCAGACAACTCAGTAAGATGACCCAACTCATCAGGAACTTCCTCCAATTTATTGTCCAGCACACTGAGGTGTTGGAGCTTCTTCAAACTGAAGATAGAAATGTGCTTTTTACACAGAAATTCATTCTTATTAATTCCATTGTTACCTTCATTAATATTTCTTCAGTAATAGATATGAAAACAATTTTATCAGCCTCATACTGATAAGTGCAGGTATGAAGAGATGTCTTAGATACCATGGTGCCTTAAATGTACCTTTTAATCTCTGGTGGAAGTCTTTGAATTTGGTTGTGGTTCAAATTGAGCACAACAAGGTTTTGTAAACCATCTGTAAAATACATGACAGAAATAGAGTTCAGTTCTTTTGCTTTTTAATAGCACCTCCAACGTGTTAATCGTGAGCAGAACAGTGAGAACCTACCCATCACCTCAGGAGGAACTACTATAATTTGGTTGCTGAACAGATACAGTTTCTTCAAGGACTCCAGATGGCCCAGAACTGCAGGAACCTCCCTCAACGCGTTGTTTCCCAAATTCAGCTCTACCAACTTGCAGGCAATGCAAAAGTTAAATTGTTGAATGTGTCTAAAACGTTAGACGTGCAAAGCATGTGCTGGAAGACTCACGTGTTGTAGCGAGAGTAGCTCGACAGGCAGCGCGGTGATGGAGTTGTTGTTCAACCGGAGAACTGACAGGTTTGTTAATCTACAAACACACTTAGGAACATCTCTGACTTTCTTTGAACTCAAATTTAAAGACGTGGATTTACCGTATAAGGCTCTAACCACCGCCTCAGCCATTAGCTAAACCAAAGTACCAACTCTCCTTAATTCTCCTTCAAGTTTCCATGGCGACAAGACGCTTGAAGTCTACGGATCCCGAGAGGAGCCATGGGGAGAAAAGAAAACTACATAAAGATTTAGAAAACTAAATTTAGAGCACAGCCTGCTAAATGAATCTCTCGATATAGCGTCAGAAACAGGAGTTCACCTTTAAATTCTAGAGAGGCTCAAAGACAGACTGAATTGAAAGTAGCCGTCTCACGCCAAAAACAAGTCAACAAAATAAGAGCACGAAACAAGGCAGATTAATTGATTTGTGTAGCAAGCAGTACTCAGTATAAATTTTAGCCATGATACATGTAGTCCACGCAGATGATAAAGCCGTTTTACTGCATGACATATCATGGCAACTTTGATTTGGACCTAGAGAAGAGTATTTGTGGATGAGATGTTGCCATGTCTTTGTAAAATAAATAAAAAAATCTGAAAGAAGACAGCAGCACCAGCAAATAATTGTTTGCTAGTATTTATTCAGGAATTTATGGACGTGTGCACCTTTTGGTGACCACTCATGTGGAACACAACACCACTTCAAATACACTCAATATTGACTAATCTGAAATACATAAAATTAAGCAGTGACAGAATCCCAACTCATCAGCATTGTGTGTGTTTATGAACATTGATGTGACTTACAGGTTCAACAACTTAATTTCATGAACACTGCAAAGGTTCAACAGCCACTCATGTGACATACATGATCAACAGTGATTACATCCACTCCAGCCCAAGTGGATTTGCTTACAAAGCAGGTATCACACCACTGCTACCCAAAATGGGCTGTAGAAGTGCCCCCTTGACGTCGTTGTACCACAGGTGTTCAGTGTAAAATCATTTACACGCTAACTTTCCTTTCTATGATATTCTTCATTATACACAATCCACACTGTGAATACGTAGTGACCACTGGTGAGTGGTTTGAACACTCTCTGCATTACACAAATTGGTTTATGTCACACTGAGCTCTCTTTCAGCTGTCCTCAGCATTGGCTGGGTCCTTTAGCCGCTCCACAGAGTTGTAGTGCTCTCCTAGTCCATAGGCATGACGCATATAGCTGCAAACAATAAGAAAACATATTCTGTAAGTCAAGTGCTATAAGATAAACCTCCCCCAAATGTTCATAAAGTAGAATAATATAATTTATTTTGTGCATAGATTTCAGTTATACAAATGTGTGTGTGCCACTGTTTTGTATAATAGCCATAATGTTATCGGTTTCTTAACATTTACATGTGATTACATGCAGATGCAAATCTGTCATATTAAGGCCCTCAAGAACATTAGTACACTCATGGTGCATGTTTTTGATCAGCACAAAAACATGCACCATAAGTAAACTTATTGTTTGAATGCTTATTTTACATAATTACAGATTTTACTTAGAGTAGGCAGAACCTGCCTAAAATGCCTTTATTACTGTTGTAAATCAAACCATATATTAATACACATTTTTATGTACATGTAAATACAACACAATATATACAACATACACTAGGGTGATGGGTACACCATCATATTCTTCCCCAATTTTTATCGTTGGGGAATCAGCCTGGATCACTTCTATTGGCAAATTGAGAACTTGGGTCAAAGCTTTCAACTGTTGATTAAAGACAAGAAAAATACAATTAATGTAAAGTACAAACAAACAGCATACTGTATCTGTGACTAAACTTCAACAACTCACTTCCAGTTGCCCACCCCAAGCTGCTGTGTGCTCCACATCACTGCAGTATTTCTCAAACTCATCTAGAATAGGACATAGTCACAAAGAATTGTCTGAATACTGTGTATTGAGATAAATACGTTTGAACAGTATGTTATATAAAATATGTATTGCAGCTTTTGGTCTTTTTTATATATATATATAGTACACATATGTCAGATTGTTTCTAAATACCAAAAAAAAGTTAACAGTGTCACCTGTTGTGTACATGTCCCCAGTGTTGGAGTTGGTGAGGAAAGGCAGAAAGTCATCTGCATGATTTCTCATGTGGTCAGCAGTCCGAGACCGCAGTTCTTTCATACTCATGGTTAACTCAGGCTACAATAAAACAGAACAGGACAAAAACTGACTGTATATACACCTTGTTGAAAGTTTGCCATGGTAAAACTGTAACAATTCTACACAGTGCAGTAGAAAGTGGTGTAGATGGCACACCTTTGCATATCACATTTTTGATAAGGTAGTCAAACTACACAAAATAATACGTACCTTTGATCGTTGTACCAGCTGATCTTCGATGGCACGGTACATGCAGTGGCCATCAGAGGAAATCTCCTTGATTTGAAGCTGCTGCTGAGCGAGTTTCTGAGCCAACTTCAACCCCTCCTGGTGCCTCACTCCCAGCAGGTTCTGCACCTCTGCCTCAGCTATCCTGATCTCCCTTTCCTTCTCCTGGGCAGCTTTCTTGTCCTAGAGAGTGATAATTTGTATGATGAAAATGTATTTCATTAGTAATTACAACAATAAAAAGGACAACAAAATACAAGTGATGCATTAAGCAACAAATTATAACTATAATGTTAAGTCCTGGCCAATAACTATTCTGCTGTCTACTGATTTTTATATTTCATTCAGAATTCTCTTCTTGGTGCATGGGAGCTCTAGTAAATAAGTATAGTACATTAAGTATTATATCAACTGTGTCAAGAGATGACGAAGTGATGAAGTTTACTGTTGTGGGCAAAAACAAGCAGCAGTTAAAACTCTTCTATTTAACAAGGAACCTGTAACTCACCCTTCTCTTCTGGGCCTTGGTTACTCGCAGCTGTTTGAAATCTTCTTGTTCTTCACCCTCTGCCTTCAAAGTCTCAATTCCATTTATCATCTCTTCTACCTTGAAAATTGAGTAATAAGAGCTCTGATTATGTTGCAAATCTATCTTTATCTAGTGAACAGTATTTATGTAATAATGTATCATGATTCAAATGTGAGGAAAAATTCATTATGTGCATTGCAAAACCATGCGATTTGTCAGTCCCTTGGATGTAATCTTTTACCTTTGAGTCAGCTGTAGATTTCAGCTCCTTAAATTCCTCGTCATGTTTCTGATTTAGGTCAGCCTCCAGCTTAGCAATCTCCTCTGTCAACTGCTTCCTCCTTTTCTTGTCATTTTTGGGGACTGCATTTTTCATGCTCTGGATTTTAGCTAAAATAAAGCACAAAAGCCATGTCTGACAAAACAATGTTTCAATAAAATCAAGAATGCAATAGTGCAGCTAGCAGAGTTAACATTGAATGAGTTATGATTATTTTATACACATGAAGCAGGTGTAGAACAAAGTTTAAAAACAGTACATTAAGGTATTTTTAAGATTTGTTTCTCATCTGGCGAGGTCACATACGGTATCGTCATCGTCAAAAACCCAGTGACATTTGTGAAGCATCATTTTCCTCTCATCTGTAATTCTGTGCTTTATCCTAACATTAAACTCCTCGTGAGACACACACTGCACAAATGGACTAGTAAATAACTAGTGCCTACTTAGTTTTTTGTTGTTTTTGCTCAGATGTGTCTTTACTGTTTCCACTGCTGTTGCTAGTAACTAAAATGGGCTCAAACCCAAGGATTAAACAACAAATGATAAGCAAACAAACTTACAACAGGGGTTAGGATTTGATCAGATAGTTACGTTGAATGAAAACAGCTGAGGCTAGCTACCTTGCAGATCTTTCTTTTCCTTGCGGTGCTGCTTAGCAAGCAGCTCCTCTGGCGTTTCCACTATCGCCTCCTCCATGACAGGATGCTGCTCCTCACTAGTTTGTTCAATAGGAGTCTTTACAAGCTACATAAACTGACAACTGTTAAAAACCTGTTCATTTGCCCCAGAGTTATAAAATGTGGCATAATACTGACACGAAATAAAAATATGTATTCCACAACAAATAAAACGTGCTAATATGCTTCTCTTCCGGAAGAGGCAAGAAAGCAAGACGGAACTTTCTTCTTCGTCGAGACTAATGTTGCTGTTCTGCCACCTAGTGGCTTTTTACTGTAGTACACTGTCCTTCCATTGCAGCCAGTTGTAATTTAAGTGTGACCGGCACTTTACCATCATTATAACTGACATGATTATTCAGCAAAATTTTGGAGATCCAGACTGTGTATGCGTGTTTCTTTGTTTTGTTTTGTTTTTCAAAATTGACATATACAGTTTCAAACAGCAACAAAGTAGTCAATGCCACATGGAGAATTTAATTATACCGATTAATCAATTAGTTGATTGACAGAAAATAATTATATATATATACAGCTTTGTGTCTTTGCCTATTGGTCAGCCAAAACTAGACATTAGACTATGTTAATTTAGGTTTTAGCCATGACTCATAACTCAGTAATGGAAGAAAATATGTTTCAGATGTATTGATAATGAAAATTATTAGTTGCTGCCTCCATATGACTTTGCTCTTTGTTAGTTATTTAGAAAGACACAAAATATACAAAAAATATTTGTATTACTTACCTGACAGACAAAAAAGAAAATTGATGCATCATAACTTGATGAGTAGAATATAGTTGCAAACTATGTGTTGACACCTGACCCCTGTACAAAACACAGGCTGCAAGACAAAGAAGGATTTAGTAGATATTCTACATCAGTGGTGCCAACAAATTATTTAGTAATTAGCCAAATTATGTAGAATGATATAATATAGAATGGAATGCACATAAAGCTTTTGGGATAAAAGAGTGGGTGAAGGGATAGCCCATTCCACTATATCGTTTAAATCATTGGTTCCCAACCACAATTAAATACACCCAAAGGAAAAAAAGAGAAAAGAACAAATTATATATGTATACGTATGTTGTGTCTTTTTTGTCTTTGTTATGCTTAGTTTCTTATGTAAATAGTTAACAATGAGCCAATATGAGAAGGAAAAATCACTCTCTGCACACAGCTCTTGTCCACACCAAATCTTCTCTGAACATGTGTGGAGGGGGTCAGAAAAGTGATTCGTAACTACTGCTTTAAACATCAATTGCCTGTTTATTAACAGTACCAAAGTTGCTATATGTACATATCAATATTGATATTACTGATACTACTGGCCATGGACACATCACACTGTTCAGTTTTGTTTCTCTACACTGTAATAATGACATACAGGCATGTACCAGTTAGTACCAGTTATAATTCACATACAAAGCAGACCTATAAACAATAGGAAACGTATTTTAGAATGGTATTATTACATGAAGTACAACAATTAAAACGACCCTGGAGCTTACTGGTAGTTAATTAAACCTGGGTATTAGATGTTAAGTGGTAAGACTCCAGCAGGTGAGAAACTTTTCTTTTTTTCCCCCAAGACTTTATTGGAGAGACAGACATAAAAACATACAAATATACAGGCTAGAGAAATGGTGCAAGATAGTTAATAATATTAACACAAATTGCAAAGGGAAAATACATTAAGCCAATAAAATTATTCAATAAAAAACTAGAGGCAAACTAAAACATATTAAAAGAAACAAACAAATTAATTATGAGGGGAAGTAGAAAATAGTTCATCATAATATATTATACTACGTACGCTCTTTCTGTTTGTCATCAGTCTTAAAGAATTAAGGCATATATTTAGCTCAATCAAAAACAGATTAATATTTGGAAGAGACTCGGAGAATTTTGCCTTGTGTTGATAAAATTTGTCCATCAGAAGTAGGCAGGTTAGAAACACTTTGGAGGGCAGACGTGCTGTGTGACGTGGCACGGGGGGCGGAAGAGCTTGTTTGTGTTTTGGTTCTAAGGGGAAGTTGCGAGAAGAAAGAAAGGAGGAGACGTGACGGGATTATTGAAATTATTTTCTTGGTTCTCCAACACCAATTCAGCATAGTGTCCTGGGTTTCGCGTGTAAATACTACAGCGGCTGTATTTAAAGTTCAAAACATCGCCTAACTCTCAGGTAGCGTATTTGACACGAATCGACAAGTTGTGGTTTCCAGCTGTCTGACTGGCTAAAGCTAACGTTTTCTCAGTTGTCATCGCTGTCGTTAGCTCACTTCAGCTAGCTTCGGCATTGTTTGATAGCCGAGAGAACGGAAGAAACACAGAAACACGTTGTCACATCTTATTGAGTCCAGCTGTTCGTCTTCTGTGTCGATGTGAAGTAATGTTAGTAACAAGCAGCATAGCACGCAAGACTTTGTGGTAGCTAACAGCTAACAAGATGGGTGGAATCAGTTCAGTAGGTGGAATGCTAACAGTGCAGTGTTAGCAAGCTAACGCTAGTGTTTGTTAATTAATTGAAAGTCTAGCTACTCACGGCTAAATAAGAATAGACATCCTGCCTAACATTTCAGTTTCATAACGAAACAAGCACTACAACGACCAGTTTGTCATCTCATCATATTTCTTTAGTTGTATTTAGCAGAGCGTTTCATAAGTGCTTGGGAGGCTAACATTACTGGCCAGTTGGAAAGCTAAGCCTTCCGAAAACAGCAGGTAAGCTAACTAGCAAGACAAAAAAAACATTTTTGGAAAATGGCGTCCCCCTCTAAAATCAAAATAGATTAGTGGTTACCAGCTAACTATTTATGAGCATTGCAGTCGTGCAGTGGGCACCGTTTGTTGACAGCCCTGTCATATGTGTCATAAACGCAGTTGCTGTTTTCTCGCTGCAGTTTCACCTGCGTGTTTGTTTTCTTCCTTGTCAATAGTTGACTCGACTAATATTCAAGATATTGTTGACGTAACGACATCACGTTCATGGGCAGTGTGTGAGAAGACAGAAACTTACGAATGTGCCTTGTGTTTTGAGAAATTGACATGCTAGGTGTAATCATGCTTTTTTAAGCTTATTAACTTTTATTAATTCAGCAAGGTAGTTTACACTGATTTGAACTATCTACAGGTACGGGTTGTTATTGTATTGACAGTTTTGTCTCATTTACAGATGTGTCAAACTAGAACTATCGGATTATTTTCTTAGTGTGTGATTTAAAGATTAAAAATTGATGCTTGGTATAAGCTGATTTATGAATAACTGACACAGCTTCAGCAGTTGTGAAGCAAGCACTTGACAGACTGACCATAAATGCTATGTGGCCAGTCTTGCAGTCTGGCTTCAAATATGAATGTAACTGTGTGCAGTCAATAGTTTTGCAGTTACACATAATATAATATAAGTATGTTTATAATTTAATATAGTTTACATTATTCAACTAGAGAGGCATTCAAAACCTCTCAGAAAGTCAGCAAAAATGTGACATACTTCACAAATGTTTTTGTACTTTTTTGTGCTTGATTGCAGTAGAGCACATATCAGGTATATGTATTTATTCTTTAGCTTTAACATCTATGTCCTAGATAAGGAAGTTTGGTTGGGGGTGGATAGTGAAAGTTATTTTAGTCATGTTTGTGGTAAATGATAAGAAATCATGGTCAGGACAAATTCTCACTGCGAAATCAGAAATAAGCTGATCATTTCCCGACAATACATCTGTTGTATACAAATTAGTCAGCAGTTCATTCTTAAATAAGTTAGTGAGCAATCCATGCTATGTATTCATCCAGAGGGTCTCACTGTTGTAATAGGATCGAGTAATGTGGGTGGGTGAAACTTACCAATCTCACTGTAAAAAAAACATTGAAACTGTTGTGGTTCTTGACGAGGCGTCCTTTGCTTTTTGTTACTGTATGATTGTGGTGCATTTTTTGCCTCTGAAGATGTCATTCATAAAGTACCTCTTGGCAGGATATGCGTACTTGTCTTTGTTACTGGGGAAATTTGCACAGCTATTTCTTTGAAACATCCTTCGTAAAACCTGCTTGACATGCCATGCTCCTTACACATTAAATTACATCTGTACACTAATGAAAATTTAAACTCTCGTTTAGTCTTGATAAACACTATTTGAAGTGTTCATCCCATTCTATTAATGTTCTTAAAGTGTTACCAATTAATTAAAGCCCTCACCAACGGTCTGCACAATTTATTCTGAAGTGAGATGTTGCTCACAGTTTGATACATGTTTAATATTCTGTGACTGACTTTAATATTATTTATCCTGTCTCTTGCAGCAGAAGTCCTGGTAGTGAGGTTTGACACACAGGAAACCGGGGGATCTCACTAGGTCATGGCCAATAGAGGAGGTGCTACAAGACCCAATGGTCCCAATGCAGGGAACAAGATCTGTCAGTTTAAGTTGGTGCTGCTGGGGGAGTCAGCTGTTGGGAAGTCCAGCTTAGTGCTCCGCTTTGTCAAAGGCCAGTTCCATGAATTCCAGGAGAGCACAATAGGAGGTGAGCCTCATATCAATAGATCTTCACTATATTGTTGTATTACAACAAGTGATATTTGTGATATTTTTGTCTGAATTGACTTGACTTCTCCTTTATTTAAAGTTAGCTAATTATTTAATATTTGGGGCAGATGTACTTCTTTAAAACTGGATGTGTTACTATTGTCACAACAGTACCTCTGCAAAATAAAAGAATTGGAGAATTACTGTTTTATTAGGATTTTCCCAAACATTATGAACTGGAATTGAATTACAAAATCATAAACTTTACACAAGCTCTCTCTCTCTCTCCTACTCTCTCTTTTCCACTTTAATGAAAAAAGAATTTTAAATTTGAATTACTCACATAATGGAAAAATAAAAATGCTTTGTTTTGATATATTACTTATCTGCTGTATTTACATGATAATATAATCCTGACTCAAACTTCACCTTATCCTGTCCCTTTAGCGGCCTTTCTCACCCAGACAGTGTGTCTAGATGACACAACAGTGAAGTTTGAAATCTGGGACACTGCAGGTCAGGAGCGTTACCACAGTTTGGCACCCATGTATTACAGAGGAGCACAGGCTGCCATTGTGGTCTACGACATCACAAATGAGGCACGTTTATCCACCCCCAAGTTCATTGTGCAATTTTTCAAACATTATGATACTGGCCATGTAATCAAGCCTGCAAGGTGCAGCCGTAGTACTTGTCCAACAAGTTAAAGTACAACTACCGCTATAACTACCGCTATAGTCGCCAGCGACATGAAATTATTGACAAATGACACATTCTTCTATTTGCAGGAGTCCTTTGCACGGGCAAAGAACTGGGTGAAGGAGCTGCAAAGACAAGCTAGCCCAAATATAGTCATTGCTCTTTCAGGCAACAAAGCTGACCTAGCCAACAAGAGAGCTGTCGACTTCCAGGTCAGATCAAACAAATTTATAATTTTTTTTATCTATTTATTTTTTAGCATTTCTTGGCAATGTGCAACTCTTTTTCTTATTCTTTCTGGGTTTGTTTAATGTGGTTATATTCAGGGAAACATTAAGTGATTAGATCCATTAATATCTAGTGCTGAGATTTTCATTCTTAATGTCACCTCTAATTGTCTTACATGTGATGTGAAGATGAAAACTCATGGTGATTATGTTATGTTGACAGGATGCCCAGTCCTACGCAGATGACAACAGCTTACTTTTCATGGAGACGTCGGCCAAGACATCTATGAATGTGAATGAGATATTCATGGCTATTGGTGGGTAAATCTTAACACTTCATTCCTAGACTTTGTGTTTATAGAGTAGTAAACAGAGAAAGCTCAGTTAATCTTACTGGTATTAGTGTAAAAGATTTGTTCTGATTAACTGGATCATTGGGGTCAGGCTAAGGTCAGACGGATTATTAAATAGTTTTTTTCCATTTGTAAGTTATGATCACTGCAAATGAAAAGTTGCAGGTTTTTTATTGTTTAGTTTGCTTTTATTTTGCCCTTCAGCAAAGAGATTGCCGAAGAGTGAGCCTCAGGCTGCAGGAGCCAACAGTGGCCGGAACCGGGGAGTGGACCTGACAGAAGCTGCCCAGCCGGCCAAGGCTCCGTGCTGCAGTAACTAACATGAAGAACCCCTTCCCCTTAACCAACCTGTATAGCAGTAACTAATGTGGCCGATGCCCCAGATGCAACTGCAGTTACTAATGTAATGTGTTGTACTCATATCTCAAATTCTCTGATCTGCAAAACAACATGCCCTGTGCCCCCTTCTCTTTGCAGTCACACAGTCAAAGCCATTACACTGGCTCTGCCTTTTTTCCATTAACATGGTTCTGCTGTTACCTGGTGAAGCCTCCTAAACATTACTTACTTACTTTCTGCAATCCAGCTTGTTGCATCTATCAGTTATTATTGATAGATTAATGGTGGCAGATCTTAGAGACATTAGTGCACCCTGCCTTCAGTCATCTTCCTTTCAACATGTCGATTTGAGTTTCATTTAGAGGAAGTCTTTACTGCTGCATTTCTAACAACAGTCTTTTTGTTCATTTTTTGATAATTTTGTTAATTATTGTTTGCTTTGTCAGACTTATGGATGCACATACTTGTATAGTTAAATGGCCAAAAATAGAATAACAAAAAACTGTTTTAGTGATACAGAATTAAGTGTCTGTTAGAGAAGAGGGGTGTATTCGTAGGAGTCTGAGACAGAGGAAAGGTGGGGCGGTGGGGTAGATGGAGAAAGAGAAGAACTATAAGCTTCATGATTCTTGTTATTGGGACCTTTTTTATCTGAAAGTCTAAAAACATTTGTGAAGTGTAGTCCTTTTAGATTGTCTCTCTCTTTGATTCCCTCCATCTGTCCACTGTTATCAGTGCCCTTTTCCCCACTAATCCCAAAGTAGCACTAGTGTAAATTTTCTTCTACTACCATAAGGCTCCGTTCTGGGGTCATGCCTGCTTCTAGCTGTCCCTAGTGGCATTGTGCAATGTTTCACAGTATTTACTCTGTGACTTGAGTGTCTTCAATGACCAATGCAGCACAGCAAACCTTCCTGCTCAACCCAACGTTTTCCACAACATGGTGCAGGGCCTCTGATGTACCCATCAGTGTCTCTGTCTCATCATCTCTGTATGCAGTCTTTTGTAACTCACCCTTTTTTGGTTATGCTGGGGTCTTTTGGGTTTCTGCCTTTGGTGGATTTGGTTTATGCAGATTATCTTTTCATTGTGTTAATGTTGCTGGATCGCTGCTGGGTTTGCTCCTGGTAAAAAGCAACAGTGATGATAGTGAGTGGGAAGTAGCAATATGCAAGACTGCTTCATAATCACCTTTAAATCATAATTATTTGTCATCTCTTGATTTGGAAGTGCTTTAGACACAGTTTTTGTATCAGTGTATACAACCTGGGCCTGAGTTAGCTGGCTGGCTGCTGACAGACTTCAACAATATTCTCACTCACACGTGCCCATTTATCTGTGTGTATGTTTGAACACGCATTTGCACATGAACACACATTATATTGACTTCTTCCCTCAAAACTCTGTCAGACCTAAATATTGTACATAAGCACACTCAGTCTGTTACACCACTCCCTCGCCTATGTTAAGCACTCACCTGTGTTATTTTCCTGTCCCCCATCCTCACTGTACATTTTTACACACACACAGATGCACACATATATTCATAGGGTACATCTGGTCAATAACTCTTTCTACTGGTCTGTCTTACTCATGCCTTGCACTAATGATGCTCATGAATATATCTTGTCATAATTAGAACCAGTGTGATATATATATATATAAATATATATATATAAATATAAATATATAAATAATATACTGTAAATAGTGTGTTGCAGTGTAGTCTACCTTTTTTCAATTGACCAGTGACAGGACTAATGCTTGCTAGGGAGTTGTCTAGATAATCATAAAAAAAAACTGTACAGTTAGCAGAAAAAAACAGCTACAATCTGGATTTGGAGTTTTGTTGCTGTTCTTTTTTTCACACAAATGGTTAAATTATAATCAGTGGTGGTCTTTATAAATGTATGTAGTGTTATTAACAAAAAAGGAAATTGCATTTATTTAGCTGTCTTGTACCTTTTTCTCAAAAGAAAAAAAAACAACATCCAAACATTCTGGCTTCTGTTTTTTAACAAGATCTTTTTCTTGAATTTCACTAATTCTTTTTTTTTTTTAGTGGTATCAGACCAGTCCAGTACTCCTTCTGTGATCAGAGCTGAACATCCAGAGACACTGGATGTTGAAGCTCCAGAGAAATCAAACATGATACAAAACGGTTTAATTAACCAACTGTCTGCCCCCCGTAACATGTGACTATGTGACAACTATCAGCTGGCACAACGGTGATCCATGAATAAATTACTTAACACAAATACAGATGTTAATTGTATGTTCTTTTCCGTTTTGTTTTGTTTTTGCCGTGAACACTTAATTACAGCCGAAAACATATAAATGCAAGCATTTTACAGTACTGTTATGTAATGACCAAATAAATAATGAAATAAATTTGATCATTTATTATTGTAATCATACTGTGTGTCTGTGTGTGTGCGTGGATTTGGTGATATTTTCTCAAGGACTTTGCACAGAAAGTTATGTTTCTACAATTTATTTTCTCATGTTTTTTATGTTTGTTTGTCGTGTTTATTAGTTTATAACTTAATGAATTTTAGGTCACTCACTCTTTTCCTGTCATGACACTGATAAATGCTTTTTAGGTTCAGAATTTCTGACCTTTAACCTGGCAGGTAATCAAAAATGTCTCAAAAATCATGACAGCTGAGCACATGATGAATGCCATTGTGCTTTCTTTTCTAACAAATTCTTTTGTTATGAACAGAAATGTTTGATCAAATTATGCCTATACTATATAAAATGTAACATTTTGACACAGTCTGCAAAATATTGGTGTTAATTCCAGTAATTCCTTTTTGTTGCGTGAAATAGTCATCCCCCAGTCAGTGTGCATCTCTGCATTACGAGCCATATTGTTTTCATTATATCTGACCTTGAAATTTTGCTACGAATGGTTGCATTTTCTGACCTCTCTGTGGATTGTGGTGGAATTGGCCTATCCCGTTCGGGTCCCCTAGCGGAGGAAAATGGGCCTACACCGAGAAAGTGAAAATAAGGATGAGCGCCATGTCTGATCCTCCGCTTGTGGAATAGAGCGGACAGCAGAGCAAATATTTCCCGGGCCGGGGGGTCCGGTCGGGGTTCGGTGTGAATCATGGCCGACAGTGCTGGAATTCAGCAAGGTTCGCCGGCCATCGGAGCTGCGGGCCTGGTTCCGGCCGCTCCTGGAGCCGGGGGGACGGAGGGCTCTGGCGCCGCTGGAGGATCCGCACGTATCGCTGTGAAGAAGGCGCAACTCCGCTCCTCACCTCGGCCGAAGAAACTGGAAAAACTCGGAGTGTATTCGTCCTGCAAAGTATGCAGTATTTGCAGTTAGCTGACTTTGTAAAGATGCCAGTTTTAGGGATTTCTTTTAAGAAAACGTATTTCCTGTGCTTGGTTGCAATAGTTTCCAAAATGCAAGCGCAGCAAAGGAAGCCATTGCTACACTTCTTTTTTTTTTTTTTTTTTTCATTTTACATGCGCTAACCAGTTATTGAAAACGCGATATTAAAATGTAGTTACCTATAGCGTGAATTTCACTGCAGGACTTTCATGCAGTGGTCTTCAGCTGCAAGCTGTACGCGATTATATAGTGTTACTATGTTTCTGTTAAGGTGGGGGTGGTGGTGAACGTAAACATTGGCTTGGCGCTTGTTGTGGGGAGTAACTGGCTGTGCGCAAGGGCTGCATCCCACAGTGTGTGTTCGTGCGCAGACTAATGCGTTAACAGGGGATGTCAGAGTGTCTCCGTGCCGTCTGTCAACGCATTGTGGCAAATAGAGAGGATTTTCTGGATGTGTGCAGAATATGATCCACAGAGAGGGACGGGGTCTTTGTTTTGACAGGGTGACAGCTGCTGGAGGGGCGGAGTATGTTGTTGTTTCACAGCGCATGCTCAGTGCAGCACCGCCAGCTGATGGTGACAGGCCTCCTTACTCCACCTCCTGATACTGTACAGGAGTCATGACATCTCCATTAGCCTGAGTGCTAATAGTGTTGTATGTGGTAAATGAAAAAGCATACAAACTATGGAAGTGGCTGTCATCAAGCATCATAACCAACTTTATAAACATAAAATAATTTAATAATAATTTAATAATTTTACTTTCAAAATCATTATCAGAGCTTGTTTTTCCTTAAAAGGTTAATATAATGTGCATCAGGGTACTGGAACTCATTATGATAGATATATTTAACAGGGGTTCATTTATACAGTGGATTTATGTTTGCATTCTACTAATATAAGCTGCCCTTTATAGGCTGAAGGAGCCTGTAAGTGTAATGGCTGGAAAAGCCAGAACCCACCTCCTACACCTCCTCGAACCGACCAGCAGTCCAGCGCAGTCAACCTGCAGGAGCCCTGTCGCAGCTGCTCTCACACTTTGGGTACGTCTATATCAATCACAGAAGAAAACGTCAATGAATATATATAATAAGTATTTGAAGTGCTGACAGATTACACAGATTTGCCTGTGTTAAACATCTCTCTTTCTTCCAGGTGATCATGTTACCCATCTAGAAAATGTTTCAGAGGAGGAAATGAACAGACTTCTAGGTATTGTCCTGGATGTGGAGTATCTCTACACATGTGTTCACAAAGAAGAAGATGCAGACACTAAACAGGTCTACTTTTCCCTCTTCAAAGTAAGCCTCCGTTTTTGGAATCAAAATATACCGTCACCACATTTTCCAACCTGCATTGTGCACAAACATAAACACATACTCTTGTTTCTGTTTTTCTTTCAGCTGCTTAGGAAATCCATCCTACAGATGGGTAAACCAATGTTAGAAGCACAGGAGAGTCCTCCGTTTGAAAAACCCAGCATTGAGCAGGTTATTACATCTCTGCGTGTGAATCAAAAACAACACATCCACATAAGTTAGTGTTTTAGTGTGTCTTCATCTTTCTTTCTCGGCATTCCTGAAATAGGGGGTGAACAATTTTGTCCAGTACAAATTCAGCCACCTACCATCTAAGGAACGTCAGACAATCATGGAGCTTGCTAAGATGTTTCTTAACCAGATCAACTACTGGCAGCTGGAAACACCCTCCCAGAGACGCCAGCGGGTGCTCAATGATGACGCAGCTGGATACAAAGCCAACTACACCAGGTAGCAGCACTAGCAGTGCATATACAATATACCTGTTTACAGTCACAGTGTTTAAACTTAGTTATTTGTTTTATGTCCTTATTTTAGATGGCTCTGCTACTGCAATGTGCCTCAGTTCTGCGACAGCCTACTCCGGTACGAGACTACTCAGATCTTTGGCCGGACACTGTTGCGTTCGGTGTTCACTGTGATGAGGAAACAACTGCTGGAGCAGGCAAGACAGGAAAAGGACAAGCTGCCACCTGAGAAACGAACACTTATTCTCACACACTTTCCCAAGTAAGACAAACAACTATATATATATATATATATATATATATATACACCACAAACTTAATATATTTAGACTAACACATAATTAACCACAGACTCACTCCATATGCTCCGCATGGACCACACAGTACTCACATATCCATACTTGACAAGATTTTAAGTCGTGATTGTGGTGTTTTCTTTGAATCAGGTTCTTATCTATGCTGGAAGAGGAGGTGTACAGCCACAGTTCTCCGATCTGGAGCCAAGACTTCTTGGCAGGAGTATCAGGAGGGCAGATTCCTATTCACACAGGTAACACACACCCTCACCACAAGCAGATCTTCGAGCCTCACACCCTTACAGACACCCCCATTAAGCTGACTACTGACTTTGAACCCTTTTCATTGTCATTCAGACAATGTAAGAAATGTTCTTTAGAATATTATAAAATAAAAACATGTTCATTTAGTATTATTGTCCTTTCTGTTGCTGTGCAGTTATCAGTGCACCCCCTGTGGCCAGACCGCTGTACTACAGCACCAGTCCTGTGTCAGTAGACCCATCCACCTGTGGCAGTGTCAGTCCTGCCAGGAAAACAGCTTCTATACTGGAGCCAAACCCAGGTATTACAGTTAAACCTATAATTACTCTGATGTTATTACATAATATCTCACATCTGACCGTAAAAAGTAAGCACCAATAAGCCTTGTGTTTAACATTTAGCCTTGTTTTTTAGAATTATGTTTTATAACACACATTCATCGGCTTTAATTGACTTCCTCAAAAACATATTATAATGTTGGCCTTAAAGCTGTATCAAGAAACTGAAGTGAAACACAAACAGGAACTATTGTCATACTGAAAATAAGTTCGTTTTGAAAATCATGTAACAAATGGAGAAGAAGCCATACTAAGCTGACATTAAATGCTGCTGGTTTGGATACTCACATGGTGAGGAGGTTGAAAAGAGATATGTAATGATGATGAGTACTAACTTCTCCTCTTTGTCCATGTAATCTCATAGTTGGAGAGAAGCGTAAACCATCTGAGCCCCTTCCTTATGAGGAAAACAAGAGACCCAGGGTGGTGGGTGACATCCCAATGGACCTCATCAATGAAGTCATGGCAACCATCGCCGACCCTGCTGCCATTCCTGAGGTAACTAGTAAAAGCAGAAAACATCAAAGTAATAATATAAACTTGTCCTGCTGACGTACAGATGGTGTTTGGTTATAAGAAGAATATCCTTCATCAACATTTTGCTGTTATTTAGATCATATTGAACTAATAGAGAAAGCTACACTCACACTGTCTGCCAGTTTTATACTAGAATATGGCATTTAACAGTCAGATGTGTTGATATGTAACTATATTTAAAGTATCTGAGTGGACAGAGAATTAGTTATTTGTTCAAACTGACAGGAGTAAAGGGGATAATCTTGATGGCATACTTTACCTCCTGTGCAGACCAGTTTACTGTCAGCCCACTCCGCACGTGACGAAGCTGCCCGTCTAGAGGAGCGTAGGGGAGTGATTGAATTCCACGTCATCGGTAACTCCTTAAACCAGAAGCCCAATAAAAGGATCCTGATGTGGCTTGTTGGCCTTCAAAATGTCTTCTCCCACCAGCTTCCCCGCATGCCCAAGGAGTACATCACACGCCTGGTCTTTGATCCGTGAGTGTAATCAGACTTTATAATCACTTATCATATGTAGAGATGTAGGAAAGTCACATTATAACTAAAATTCCTTATATATTTTTTAAAGGAAACACAAGACGCTGTCACTTATCAAAGACGGTCGAGTTATCGGAGGGATCTGTTTCCGAATGTTTCCATCGCAGGGCTTTACAGAAATCGTCTTCTGTGCTGTCACCTCCAATGAGCAGGTCAAGGTGAGAGCACTCCTCTCCACTGCTCCTCAGTTTAGTGCATCATGAAATGTTCATTTTATGGTTGTTCCATTTTCTCTTTTTAACTGTTTTTTGCTTGTTTGATGGTAGGGCTACGGTACCCATTTGATGAACCACCTAAAGGAATACCACATTAAGCATGAAATCCTCAACTTCCTCACATATGCAGATGAGTACGCCATAGGCTACTTCAAAAAACAGGTAACAACTTCATTATTGTGCATGATACATGCTTATAACTTATTTTGGTCACATGGTGTAATACTCTTTCTCTCCCATCTCCCATGAGTCTCCATTGTACGTAAAGTCCTTTACATGACCTACAAAAACAAAAGAAAATGGAAGAAAGCTAATTTTAAGAATTGTGTTGAACTACCTTTAGTCCTGAAGCAAATTACATAAAGGAGGTCAATTCCAGTTGTTGCATTGTTGTAATATACTTCTACAAGAAAACTCTTATTTCCTCCTTGTTCTCAGGGTTTCTCAAAGGACATCAAAGTTCCCAAGGCCAAGTATGTTGGCTACATCAAGGACTATGAGGGAGCCACGCTAATGGGATGTGAACTCAACCCCAGCATCCCCTACACAGAGTTCTCTGTTATCATTAAGAAACAGAAGGAGGTGTGTGGTTGTTTCAGTGCTACCTTCTTTCTCTGTCTCTGCACTCACTGTCTCATAGTCACTTCTCACCTGTCACTCTCAGATCATCAAGAAGTTGATTGAGAGGAAGCAGGCTCAGATCAGAAAAGTCTATCCAGGACTTTCCTGCTTTAAGGAAGGAGTTCGGCAGATTCCCATAGAAAGCATTCCTGGAATACGTACGTTAATTAAACTACTGACTTTACAGTATGCAGGATGTCTGTACCCTACAGTATCTCATATTTATGTTTAGCTTTTTTTCCACAATATTAATATTATGAATGAGACTAATCTTGGTTTCATTATATTGACAGGTGAAACTGGCTGGAAACCTGTAGGTAAAGGGTAAGTGTGACCCTACTGTAAAAGACTTGAACAAGCATGACTCTGACGTTTGTGCTTTTGCATTACTGTAAGTAAAGACCCATGAAAAGCATGAAAGCAGTTTGAATCCAAATGAAAAGAAAATAGCAAATAATAATGTCCAGTAGAAGTCTTAAAGTGATTTCAAACTAGCTGATATCACTTCACATATTTTCAATCCTGTTATCTTTACTTTCTATTCCAGGAAGGAATTAAAGGACCCAGATCAGCTATACAGCACTCTTAAAACCATACTACAACATGTGAAGGTGACAAACAGACAAACGCACATACACTGTACAGAGTACCTTTTACCCATACACACCCTTTTCTAACAAGACTGGTCTTAATGTTGTAGAGTCACCCGAACGCCTGGCCTTTCATGGAGCCTGTGAAGAAAACCGAGGCACCCGGGTACTACCAGGTCATTCGCTTCCCCATGGGTATGTATTCACTTAACCACAGTTGTCCAACAATCAGCAGGCAAGACAGAAAATGGAACGCAACTGTCAGAAACTCTCTTCTTCAACGTCACAGGTGGTACCAAAACGTGTGCTCCTTGTAGATAGAAAGAAGAGCTCTGTTTAGTAAAGTAAACCACTGAGCTAGAAAATTTATCAGTATCAGAATTTACACTTCACATTTACAAAGTCACATTTTGTTCTTCACAGACCTCAAGACGATGAGCGAGCGTCTGAAGAGCAGGTACTACACGACACGCAAGCTGTTCATGGCTGACATGCAGCGCATCTTCACTAACTGTCGTGAATACAACCCTCCAGAAAGCGAGTACTATAAGTGTGCAAACTTACTGGAGAAATTCTTCTACACCAAGATCAAAGAAGCGGGCCTCATCGAGAAGTAGACGAGAGGAAGAGGAGGATTCTCCTAACAAAGGATGACACACGATCCTCATACTATAAGTGGTTACGATTAGGGTAGAAATAATGCAAAAGACAGCTAGCTGTGGACAACCTTAGTATAGGACTACTGATTCTGGAGCGGTTAGGTTTCAGTAACTTTTTTTTAAGTAAAAGGTGCACATTGGTCTCTTTTAATGTTTGATGCATGCTGGTCTGGGCCCAGAGTCAATAGCTGCAACTGATATTTACACTGAAGTACAGACAGCAGGAGAAGGCCTTATTGAAGACTTGTGAGACTGATGTCTTCATATTTCATCATATATCCCAGGGTCCCATGGAACGCAAGGACAGTGGAAGTTTTATTATGTATTAAGCAGCGCAAGAAGCTTCCGTTATTTTTGATTGGAGATTCACCACACACACCTTACTTTGTCTCTCCATCTCTTATCTCATTTCCTGTTCTACCCCTGCCTTTTGATCATCTGCCTCCTCTCAGTTGACTCAGGTAGAGATGTCATGAGCAGTAACCACACCTGCCATGTGTTAAGTCAAGTGTTACCTGTGAGGAAAGTGACTGAGAGATCAGTTTTTCCTGTCTGTATAATTCCTGTGAGTGTGCACACCGTTAATGAGGTCAAAGTTGTCTGTGATGAGTTCATCCTGCCAAAAGAGGAATACTCACTTTAAATTTGTACAGATTTGATTTTAAAGCACTTATACCAACTGTATATTTTACATGTTTATATAACATATATTTTCTGTTTCAGAACTAAAAATAATCTTTTTTGTTTTAATAAGCCGCCTAGGGCCACCAGTTTGACTATCAAAATGCACTTTTATTTTTTCAAGTATCAGTAAACATAAATAAGTGTCTTCTTTCTCCAGAATTTGTTTTACATATAAATTATCACTGTTGACTAAGGACTAATTTAATTGTCTAGAGTTTATTCTTATTTATGTGCTGTACTTTAAAATAATGATGCTTAAGACAAGGTCTTAATTTATTCTCTTATTTTTGTCCTGCAGATGGAGATTGATAACTTTATACTTTGGAGATAAATGAAAAGATTGTGCAATACTGTGTAGTTTTGCTGTTTTGTAAAAAGGTGTTTGTACTTTTCAAACTTTAGGAATAAATACATTTTGTAATATGTATGAAAAAAATGATTTCATGCTCTTTGTACTATTGGTTTTAATGATATAGTATTAGCCTATTTTATAGACGGAATAAAATGCAAGTGAGGCTATATTTGTGTCTGCAGTTTTTCAACTCAAGACGTGAGCTTTGACATGAACTCTAAAGAAGCAAGTGCTCATTGGAATTCATTCACTGCGTGTTATCATCATTCTTGCATAGTCATTTATATAAACTTGTATGAAACAATAGAGCATATGAGAACTAAAAGTTTATTGTCATATACTACAAGATAATAAAAAAAATGCCATTGTCATTTATCAGATGACAGTAACGTGCTCATATTGAGGACCTTATGATAAAAACATACACAATTTCATTAAGATGATGAAAAATAAATCTGTAAAGTCTTAATAAAGCAGTCACTGTTGCTTTTTTACAAATAAAAAGGAGAAATTCAGGACAGACAAAAGACTAAAGCTCTGCCACACACGCAGTGAACCAGAAAACCTTTCACAGTCACGCTTCATCACAAAGGATTTTGTGACAGTGAAAAAACAAACTGTCGCATCTTCACTTCGTGTGTGTCATCTCACCACTTGTCACATCTTGAAAAAAAACAGCCAGCCAGCACTCCAAGTTCAGATAGGACACGCATGGTAGCTGCTTTCAGCGGCATCCAACAAATGACTCATTGTATTTCTCAAATGGCTTCTGGCCGCTCACAGAATTCCTCGATTTTGTGACAGACCTCCTGTCAGACTTCTGCTTGAAAATGGGAGACTGAAGAAACTGCAAGTCTGTGAACTTATCTCCACGTCGAAGTTTCCTGTCAGGATGACAGTATAAATGTTGAGCACACAGTCAAAAATAGTGAAACATCTAAAAAAAGAGTAGCATTAATATATGAACTCACGCATTTAGAGAGGGCTCCTTGTAGTCCACTGTCATGGTGCAGCGCCGCTTGCGAGCAGGAACAGGGGTGGAGCATCGGGCATCACGGGAAAATTTGCGATAGGCTGCAGGGGACAGATTGGTCACATCACATAGACTCAACCCCCGCCCTGCTGTCCTTACACCAAGCCCACCTGTAGAAATGCAATGCAAAGCGAGTTGTGTATAATCATCTGTGTACACCAGTGAAAAGATAAAAGACAAAAGTGCAATGAAATAAATCCACAAAGTGACTATAAAAAAATTAAAAATGTGAAGAATGTGACCTGACCATGCGTCCCAAGTGTGATGAAGTTCTTGTCTGTCACACTGTGAATTCATGACAACAAGCAGCTTTACAAGTGGCAAATAAACCTACGTTTTTTGGAGGTCTTGGCTCTCTGAGGCGTTTGGTGGAGTAAAACAGGTGCAGCGTCACAGGACGAATCTCCAAAATTCGACAGGACATTGTCTATTCTCATCATCTCAGCTTCAACCAGGGGGCTGACAGGGGGCAGACAGTCCTTCTCCATTTCCTCCCTGTGAGGCTCTGAAGAACCAAGATAAACAGACACACACACAGTAATCCAGAAAATGTATTTTCGTAGTTTTAAATATGTGTTAAATATTTAGTTTGACCAAAATTCATTCAAATTCATTCAATATGACAGGCAAACTAAGATCTAGTCTGACCAACACATGGATATCTAATAAGTACCTACTGACAACACACTGCAAAAGCTCAAAGTCATACTCTTGATTTATCATGTACTTTTTAAATTGGTGGTTTATAATTCATATTCATATGATGGAGCTTTGAGAAATACAGCAAACCCTCAATTTGCTAAAAAAAATTAACATTTTATCAAAAAAATGCATTTGTCTAGTTTTCAAAGAAGGACACTGCATTTGAAACAAGAGGAAAAGTGTTGCCTATTATGAACCTACTCATTACTACTGTCTAAATACTCCTAATGCTGCCATGCTATGAATGCATATCAACAGTGTCAGTCTTTCTTGCGGCATTAGAACAGGATAACAGACATATAGGAAACAAGTTCCTCAACATTTATGCACCTTGATGATTTTCCTTTGCCAGTCTTGCAGGGTCACGACTGTTAGAGAAGCTTGAATCTGGGGAGTGATGAAGATGATTTATCTTTTCAGGTTCTGCAGTCTTAGGGCTCAACTCATTATCTCTAAAGACTATAAACACACAAGAGTAAAATAAACGTTCAATTAGAACCATGTCAATTTCTCTTATAAAGTTTTTAAATATGAAGTTGGAATTTAAATTGTGTTTCTAAATTCTCACCAGAAATCTCTTGTCTTGCAGGAATGTTTACTTTCTGTCTAGAAGGTCGGCATCTACGAGTGCTGATCACCTTCTTTGTATCAAGTAAGGCCTGTCTCCCTCTGGTCTTTTGAGGGACATAAAGGCTGTCTTCAGATTCAGAGGATGGTGATGATGAGCTGGACTCATTCTGTTTGGAAACAGCTGAAGATGCAGCCTGTTCTCTTTGTGGGGTCTCTTCACTGATGGACGTGGCCGGCTGATTGTCCTCTGCCTTGGCCTTGAATGGTGTAATATGAACCGCCTCTTCACAGTCAAAGTCAAAAGTGTCATTAAAACCCAGTGAGGTGTTGAGCTTATTTCCCTGTGATGGAGGTACCGCTTTGGCACGTGTGGCTGAACGGTCCCGACTCTTGGAGCGGGCTCTAGGTTTGGGATTCTCCCAAGGTTTCTTTAATGGGGCACGTTCTGCTTTGCGGCCTCTCTCAGGTTTACGTGCAGCTGGATCGGGTTTTGTGCGGGGTTGCTGCTGTGTTTGTTTCTTGCTCGGCTGCTGTTGGTTGGTGTTTTTGGGTGGAACGGGTTCAGGAGTAGAATGCTGAAACTCCTCAGTCTCAGTAGGAGGCGCTAAATCTTGTTCTGCACTTTGTTGTGGCTGATTCTGATTTCCACTCCCACTGTGAATAGGACTTACTGTTAAAGCCTTCAGGCCTGCAACACTGTCAACCTCACTGGGTGTCCTCTGTTCCCGCACATGCTCTGGCCTGCTTCTGTCTGCATGGCGACGCCTCACACCAACTGTAGATGGCAAGGTAACCTGCTTGTCACATGGAGGTTGTTCAGTCCTTCTAGTGGGATGTTGGTCTTTGGAAAAAAATACATTATACGATGTATCAACTTTAGGATTGGGATAAATAAAAAGCTTATTTGTAAACTGTAGATAATCTGAAGAACATGCTATGTTAAATCTGGTTGTGGATCAGTATGGAAATACTTTTACAGGCTTTTACCTAGAGAAATTATATGATCTGAAAAGTCTGCTAATCAATGACATATTCAATAAATAAACAAAATTAGTATTTCTACTTATTTTCTTCAACTGAACCTGGATGTTATTTTTATTCTGAAATCTATTAACTTTGCCACCCTATATTTAAAAAAACATCATGCCAGTGTTATAGACATACTCAACTGATAATGAGTTACCTATTACCACTAATCACGTAATGTTGAATATAGAGAATGTATGAGTACCTGCACAAAGTGGGGAGGCTCTGGCCTCATCAAGGTTTTGGCTGGTCTGCTTTTTCCTATAAATTGAAAGGTAACATATTAATTTTCATTAAACACATTACAAAGTGTGATGAAATATTTTGGGATAAATTCTTGATATTAAAAAAAAATTACCTTGCTGAATCCATATGGCGTAGAGGTTCAACAACAACATTTGTAGCTGCAGTCTAAATCAGCACATGAAAGTATTTTTCTTTTACAATGACACACATTACTTTAAAATCACTTACATTAAAACAAATGTTAACTGGATAACAGTGAATCATGGTTCAGATATGGACAAGGACAGCTTACTGTGTGTACCTCTGAAGCGCTCGCTGCCAGAGCTTCCTGCTCTTTAAGCTTCTTCTTGAGCAGAAGCAGGTGAAGGAACAGGGCCTGTTGCTCCCTTTTCAGTTGCAGGATTACTGCATTGGCCTGCCTTAGTTTCTCCTTTTCAGCCTGCAGGGCTACAGCCAGCGCCTTGTTGTTCAGCTGGACACCCTTCAGAATGGTGTTTGTTGAGTTAGTCCCTGGGAGAAAACGTAGTCAAACGATATTAATATATAATAGGTGTTACAGGTAAAATCTCACCTTCACATCACAACACCCTCATGTTTTGGCAATTAAAATACATCCAGTAAGTGTACAATAACCAGATATTTCGATTTAGGAAACGTTCAGGGTGTAATTTTCTTACCACTGCTTTTGTTTATGATTTTCGATCGGCCTCTGGGAGCTGAGGCACTAGCCAGCCGTTTGTTCCTCTTCTCCTTCATCCTCTCCTTTATGTCCTCCAGACTCTGCTGGAAGGACTTCTTCTGGGCCCGTTCTTTTACCATGGCTCGGGATTTCTGATCAGTTCAAAGTTTTTTATTTCTTATTAAACAAATCAACAGCGCTGCATCGTATTAAACCATAGCAAAACAAATGATCATGCTAGCATGCTAGCTACGTTAGCACGCAACTTAACGTTAACAATCCAACAACCTATCTTCAAACTGCAGTGACGTTACAACAACTAAACTTACCAGCGCGCAGATATCGAAAAACGTTCTAATATATAGATAATCGACTTAACAAAACTTAAATTTAACAGTAAAATCATCCATTTCCAACAACACAACCGAGTCTCAACGAGTTGACTTTCGAATTTGGAGACACGGCAGCTGATTGGTAGGATTTTAGATTCGTCATTTCCTGTAATTGAAACTCCCGTTTGCTAGATGGCGCTATTATACCGCAGAATATAAAATACACGTCCATGTGTGATTTGCAATTCACTGTGTTCTTCTGAGACTGAACAATAGACTAACACACAGCAAACCAAACATCTAATTATAATTCTTGGCCTTTCAATTAACATCTTTTCACATTTTTCCTGTTTTTTTTTCTTTGTAGAAAACAAATAAAGCTGCACTGGTGTTAAATAGAGGTTTGTGCATTTATTTAAAAATGCAAATTAGATTAATTCTCATCTAGGGTCAGGCTGATTCAGCCCTTCCAAAAGGTCTAATTGAGCATTTATAATTGACTGCTGGAGATAAGAGTTTGAACAGTGCTCTGTAAAGTGCTCTGCTGCATGTGGATGTAGCTGATAATTGTGTTAATCTAAAAGCCCACTGACAGGCAGTGTTTGAATTATATTCCTTGAGGTTTTCTGAAACTCCCCTGGCTCCTTCAAACTTAAATTACACAGTAGCTGAGAAAGCAAGTCAATTACTAGATGAATGTAAAATTTAATTTGAACTAGTAAGTCTTATGACATTATGCCTCAGTGTCCAGGCTACTATTTTCTTGTCTAGCCTATACAGATATATTTTGTGTCTTTCTTAAAGCCACTCAGTTTACATACCTATTCCTACCCTTCTCAGTTTTTGCATTTCATCAAGTTTACATTTTCCATAATATTGAATTACAGCAAATACTTACTCATGATCTCATTTACTTTCCCAAGTCAGTCTTACTTGGCAGAGTTAAAGGAAGAAACTTGCACCTTTTCTGCATGGCACTGTGGCTAAAGTAACATGCATTTGGGCCTTCTGTCAGTGAGGATCCAAGAAAGTGTCTATGGCAGCCAGCTGAATGGCATATTGAGGCTATACATGGCGTTTGGTAAAGCTTGTGTGTTGTCAGTGTCACCCACAGAAAACAAATGAATTCAGCAGGATGCCTCAGCTACAAAACAGGCCTATACAGACGAGACCCTCGAGTAACACATGCAGACAGTTCTTGATTTAGCTGACTTTTCTCACAAATATTTGAGCCTCCATATGCTCTCACTGGGAATATTTCCACATTTCTTATGTGGTGCTATCTGACAGTTAAGCTTTATTGCAAACAAAAGAAATCAAGAAAATCATTAGAGTTGAAAATCCCACCTAAACTGCTACTCTGTTACTAAGTGAGCCATACAGACCTGTAATGAGCCAGTGTTTTAATAATAAGATCCCAAAATGAGTATTATTCTTGCTAAAATCAAGTAAATGTTACAGCTCTTCTTTCACAGCAAGGAAACAGTGAGTGGTAAAAATAAAGAGAGAGAGTTGGGAGAAGTAGGGAGGGAAACATATAAAATCATACAGAAAGACAGCCAGAGGGACTCCACAGATTTTTAACTCAGCTTACTTTAATGGACAGATCCATCACAGTAATTTCATGCCACTCCTGACTATCCATGTGTCAGATGCCTGGAGAGAAACTTATTATCACAGGTACAAGAAAATGACAGAAACAGGGACTGATTAAAATAAAAATGCAGTGAGCGTTGTGGTAAATTAAGGCACAATAGACAGATGACTATGGACATCAACACAGATGAAGACATTACCTTTTTTAGTGTAACAGTAGCTCGCATGAATCTACTAATCCACTGATGTGATGAACTGATATTATAAAGGCAAACACATCTCCCATCAGTCAGATCTCTAGCTCATCTATCCCTGTCCAGACAGTTTCACTGGCCAATGAAAAGATCGCCTGCTTTTCTACCAAATGAAAAGTATTAGCTCTAATCCGTGGACTTTCCTCAGCTGGGGCCATACAGCTCTACTTTTTAATATGGAAAAAGTGTGTATGGCGCCATGTTCACAATTTATGATAATGAAATCATAACATAGATTGTGCGTTTAACCCCAAAAGTTAACCTAAAATTTAAAGACAGAAAGTTACCTTGTTTTATGGATCTGTAGGACAGATTACCAGGTCACCTTTATCTTTACATTACAAGAAGGACAGCATCAACTTAATTACATTTATGAAAAATGCCACAGACAACACAGGAACATTCATCCTTGGTTCCTGATGTAAGTATAGGAAAGATGAGTCAATACGAATCATCATATAAACAAACCAGCGTAATTCATGCTTATACCTTTAAGAGTCTGTTGTCTGATAACACCTTAAATGCAAACCCACATTTAAACACAATTAATAATTAAGAAGACATGCATTTAGAGGGGACAACTGGTATAATTTCGCAGTGATTGTCATAACTGGAACATCCCAAGTATTTTAATATTACAAAATGATCCTAACATGACAGCCTTTCCCTATTTGGATATGAAAAAGGCCAGTTGGCACTGGCTGTACTGATAACAAACCAAACTGGAAAAGCACCCCTGTACTGTTACATCCCTTTGAACCCAGACGACAGCAGCACTGAGGCCCTGACACACAATTAACTCACTGTGGGTTGCAGTTTGGTCATTATGCCTTACAGCCTGCTCTTGAACACCCTGCTGAGCCATTTACTTCACAGCCAACATCCCCTCCATTTACTGTTCTGCTTCTTTTTGTTTAGCCATAAACAGTGCAGCCGTGCTGCTGCACTGCTTCTGCAGGATAGGAAAGCCTCAGAGGCACTAAACAAATCCTATCTGATGCAAAAGCAACAATATACTTGGGAGAGAACTGGATTTGACAACGGTGAACTTTCAACTTTACCTCCAAGGACTCCTGTGAAACTTGTTGACCCAGACAGATGGTGCCTGCGCCCCAGTCCCCCCCTCTCTCACTCACCTTTCTTGTGCCCACCAGAGCTGGGTAAACACAGCTCCCACAGGGCAGCTCTCACATGTCTTGTGTTACAGGAGTGCCAACCTTTAGATATTTCAAGCTTGAACAGGTTTAAGATTCATGCATTATTGTTTACCACCTGGTCAAAGGTGGTGAACGTATTAACTTGCTACATTTTTGAGTCATTACCTCATTTTTCAATCCTATGCCCACAAATAAATACAATGAATGTACGTCTGGCTAGTCACATATAAATCTTTGGCTTTGCTTTGAAGGGATAGCTTGACATTTTTGGGGAAAAAACATGTTTTTGCTTTCTTCCTGAGAATTAGATAAGAAATTCAACACCAGACTCTGGTCTTTAGGGTAAATATAAATATATATATATATATATGCCTTCACCCAGCAGCTGGTTATTTTAGCTTATCATGAACAGCCAGCATGGTTCTGTCAGAAAATCTGTTGACTTCTCTAAGACGTCCACTTAATATTTTCTTTGTTAAAAACAACAATTTGCAATTTATGTGCTAGGTTATTTCTTGGCTGGAAATGGAGGAAGTTACTGCTCCCAGTATGTCCATGACTCAGATTATGGTGGTGATTTTCTTTTTATGTTCAGGTTAACCAAGGCTAATTATTTCCCCCTAATTCCATGCTAAGAGATAAGCTAAGTAGCTGATGACAGCAGCCTTTTGCTGTACTATGAAAGTGGTATTGATCTTTTTATGTAAACTCATTAAGAAAGCAGATTGTATTTTGCAAAATGTTAAACTACTGTTTAAATCAATTCTGCTTCTGCTGTCGTAGATGTAGTAGTTGTATTTCAGTAATATATTTCAGACAACTATATGGTTTATAGACTCACTGAAAGTTAATCAGCAACTATAAAACATTTTAAATTGAGAATATAGGTTGCATTTTAATAAGTTGTATTTTCCATTTGAGTTTCATAAAATGTTCTATTCCATCCTTCATTTCTGTTTATCGTAGTCTCATCGTAATTACCTCCTGACCACTTTTGTTTTGTGATTTGAATTAAAGTGCAATGTGTAGAAGTCAACATGATGTCTCCTGCTGAAGCTTATTATAGTCTTATAATATTAACATCAAGCAAGATTGACCTCACATGGCTTACACAGCTCTGCTTTGTACCTTTGTACTCGCAGCAGACAACAATAAAAATCCCTGGATGTTAAGTCAGGCTGTTGATAACATATGTTTATGTGTACATCTGTGTACGCATGCCACAAAATCAGCAGCGGAGTGCGAGATAGAAAGCCAGTGGAGTGAACATAACTGTGATATAACTAAAGAAAGATGACAAAAAGTGAGAGAGAAATGGCGGTATAGTCTGGCAAGAAAACTAGCCAGTGAGTTAAGGGGCCAGAGGAGGTCTGAGTTCTGAATTCTGACAGCCTGTGTATAACTGAGCGTCCCACACACAGATGTTCATAATCACCAACCCAGACAATTAATAATAATAATAATAATAATGACTGCTCTTACTACTGGGAGGATCGGGAGTCAGTGGTTGACTGCATGACAATTCTGTGAACTGCTGATAGAATTATTTACTTTGGCGTGGCTAAAGGAGGCAGGAGCAGAAAATATTTAACTAATTAATCCAGTTTGCTGTCACTTGACTGTTTTATAACCAGTCTGAGAGGTCATCACACAGCCTATGACCTGGTGAAGTGAGTCTGGCCTCTGAGAAAGCTTAAAATGACAATCAATCAGATAACATCAGTGCGGAATCTCATCAGTGATCACAACTAAAACAGTTTACATGTGCGTCACAAGTCAGACTTATGCAGAGACAGTGGAAAAACAACTCTTAGACAAAATCTAAAGCCTGCTTGGTGTGTATTTAAACTGTAAATTCGCTCTACAGAGCCTCAGATCAGTGCTTAGACTGAAGATGCAGGAGACATTCTCTCTATACCTCTAGGCTTTTAAAATTTCCTTTCTCAAAAACTGTACATTTACCAAAATGGGATACACATTGCTTGGGGCTGAATTGTAGTAGACTTAATAAAAAAAAACAGACAATAAAGTCAGACAGAACATTCCTGCTTTGATCTATCTCAGACAATGAAGCTGGAGGGGATGCAGGCAATGGGGGCGGCAAGAGGACAGGATTATCTGTACTTTTAAGTAATAAATAGCTGGAAAATAATTCTAAAAAACTCCCAAAGCCAAGTTAAAGCTTTAGATATGTTTTTTTTTTTCATTTTGTGAAAAAAGGCAGGCAAATAACTGAATAAAGGCCAAAGAAAATTAGTTTTTGTGTGCTGCTAACTTGCAAAAGACAATGAAATGGGCTCAGGTCAGAGTTATGGGTTTGGAAGACAGCAATGCCTGACTGGGTCTCGGCACGTCTACATTTCTGGCAGTGTCTTGGCGAACACGTATGCAAGGAGCAGAAAGGACTAAGATAAATGTTTGTTCCTGCATTGCATTGGATATAATAAATCTGTTGGAACAAGATCCATCTGAAAACCTGATGATTATTAATCTGGAGCACAGTTACACTTATTCATTTAATAAAAAACTCATTTTCAAGTAGGCTATTAAATTTGTGTTTGGAGTCATTTTCATCAATGGGTCCATGAGGCTGCATTTACACTCCAAAAGGAAATAAAAAAAATTGGGAATCACATCAGATCTGTATCCACAGTAACTGTTTATTGGAAAATAATAAACATCTTCAGTCAAGCAGGGGCTTCTTGGCATTCATGCTCATATGCATACGTGCACACACAAACACAAACAGTTATAGTCATCACAGAAGTTCACTCTACATCTTTCTTATATCTATACTAACTTAAACCTCTCCATTTTAAGAGAGGGACTTTCTCAAATGTTATATTTCATCAGCATTTATAAAACCTAATGAAACAGAAACAATTATGCCGTAACAAACTGTACTTCTATGGTGGCTATATCTGCGCATGCGTCCTCACACATTTACACACACACACACACACACACACACACACACACACACACACACACTTCAGAAAATGTTCTGCTTTTGCTCATTTGCGCCTTCGTACGTCTTCCATCCCAACCTGTCTTATGGTTCTGGCTTGGTCCACATCAACCACAGTATCTGTTGGTATGTGAAGTACAGCAACACTGTCTTACATCACATCTTGTTCAGGTTCTGCTTTTAGCTGTAGTTCAGAGCTGACTGACACATCAATGGAGTCAGTAGGGGGAAAACAGAACCGGTGTGTGTGTTGAACAGATGGGTCCAGGGGCTGGATGCAATAGCGCCTGGGGGAGGGGCTGACTCTGAAACAGGGTTGGATTAGAGTGTGAGGCAGGCTGGAGAGGAAAAGCGGGCAGCGTTGCCATGGTGGCAGCAGCGGCAACAGAGAGTTGACGCTGTAGGAGACATGAGGCCAGAGGTGTGGTCAGGTCTTGGTTCTTCTGTAGAGCCACCCGGATCTAAGGAGGAAACACAGACAAGAAAAACTGCGATCAAAATGTTTTTGTCTGAAAACCAGAAATGGACAAGGCGATAACATCTTAGTAGTCCCAAAAAAAGTTATTCAGTGGCAACTGGACTTGTTTTAATTCCTTGAAACGTAATAACCTTTTCTGGGTTAACCATGACCTGGATGACTGAGAATCTTCACAGACATACAACATCTTAGTAGCTACTTGGCTGATAGAGCCAACAGAGAAGCCAATAGAGATGCAAGCTGTTCCAAGTATTGCCAAACAGAGATTCCTTTCTAATGCAATTTTACTTCTCGCAATTACAGGAGTCAAAGCAGTAAAACATTCAGACCTAAGATTCTTCAACCTATGTCACTAACAATTTGTCTAACTGACAGTAAGGAGTGGAGCTTCCTGGAAGAGGCCGATGTACACAAATACAATGATGAGGGGTAAAAGTAAAATAAGCAAGAGCAGAGTACTCACTGCCTGGAAACTCTGATGACGCTGGGTGGGAGTGTAGGGGCTGAACTTAGGTTTGGTTGGTTTACCTGCTGCTCTATCCTTGTGTCTCCGACTGCTGATGTGCTAGAGTGGAGGACAGACAGACAAACGCAAATATACAAACTCAGACAGACACAGGCAGCAGAATAAAGAAGCAACAGACAAAGGAAGAAGGTGAAAGTTGCTTTTTGGTAGAAATCTGAATAATCAGTGGACAGAAATATAAAATAAGTCTAATCAAAGTTCCCATTCTGCTAATTCAGGCAGATTTAGATGTTTTTCTGGCACTAACTCTGAGATTCAAAATATTCATGAGGGGCGGATTTGGAAATCTTTTTTGATTTGACTGACACGCACAAACAGATGGCCGGCGGTCGGCGTATCCTACAATCAGCTGTGAGGTGTTAAATATTCATGAGCACCTGGCCAAAGTTTACTTTTAAACAACAGTCAGCCATGAGGACTAAGAGTATGCACTGACATCATGCAAAGAGATGCTGACATCATATCCTGATGCTCGCTGAAACACACTGGGCTTAGTACCGTTGTGCTCATTATCTTGAGGGATATGTGATTAAAACTCACCTGCAGTGACAGGTGTGAGAATAAAAAATGTATAAAAATTGCCTTGCTGTAATGTGTGACTGATAAAGTGTTGATGCTTTTGACTGGTTTGACTGTGTGAGTGTTGCACCTGTGTGACAGCTGACCTTTTCAAAACTTTACATGCACAAGAACTAACCAGCAACAAGTGTGATCAGCCGGTTTATCATGTCACCTCCTCTATTGTTCACCCTACCTGAGCAATGTTGAAACTACAGTTAATTATTGAGTTTGTTTATGTTCTTTATTGTGTCATGCACATACAAGTTCCAAGCCCACGCAAAGTTACAAAAGCTTTAAAAAAAAAGACACTGTTGTCATGGTGAAACACTTGTCAGACTAGATTATAACTAGCAAATAAAAGAATTAGATTTTCTGTCTCAAGTTCCACAAATTAAATCTAGCACAAAGAAAAGTGCCTAAAAAGCTAGAAGGATGTTTTACTAAAAAGTGTAGCCCCTAAATCATCATATGATGATCAATATCAATAGAACATAAAACAGTTTTCAGTCAAACTCAAATCATACTGTATAACAAATGAAGCCATTTCTGTTGAAGGAGATTAGTAAACCTGCCTGTTTTTATAGCTAACGGTAAGAGCACATAAGTGTGCAAAGAGAAATCTGTGACTTCTGCTTCACATACGTATTTACTTTTTATGAGTACATGTTCATTATTTGTGTTAAGTGTGTGTTAAGTTAAACCCAACATTAACTGACCATCTTTCCTTATAATGAATGCATATGTTTGCACGTGTTTTGTAAAATAAATCAGAATGAAAGACACAAAATTCACACATCTATTCCAGCAACAGATTATCTCACATTTAAGACATTTGGTGCAGTGTTTTGTCCTTCAGTGAGCTCTATTTTGATTGGATTTGTCAAATGGTGTGATCTTCTCATTGCAGGCATGTGTAACCAATACCTTAAAAAACTTTTCTTTCTCTTTGTTTGAATGTTTTGTCCTGCACCTGTAACCAACCTAGGTTGGATGTACACCTGTTTCACCTTGTTTGTTTTGTAGATGTTTGACATGATATCCAGGACTCATCTAAACTAATTAACTCCATATTCTAGCGTGTCATAATTATATTATGTGTTAGTCAGTATACTAACTAAACACTTTGTTTTTCACTTTGTATTTTTTAGTAACTAACCTGTTTGAGCTGAGTCTCAGAGTTGACATGCACATCACAAATCTCACAGTGGAAAGTTTTATTCTGGAGTCCAGTTGATGACTCAGGTGGTACTGCCAACTTGGACTTGACCCCTGTCCTCGGGAAGGATTTGATGGCTCCATCACCACTTCTAGCTTCTAGCATTGTCTTGTGCTTAGTGCCTGAGCAGGTGAAAAGCGGCATCAGCACAACTTCAAACATGACACAAACAGGCTTAAATAACCCGCTGGGCAAGTTTCTCACCACTGTTATGGGCCTGCAGTTGCGAGGCAGAGTTCACAGCCACCTTGCAGAGGGAGCAGTAGAGAAGACGTATAGCTTTTTCTTCTTCGGTCTCTTCCTCTGGAGCCACCTCCACGTCTACATCTCTTTGTAGCTCTTTCTCTGGTGTCCTCTGACAGGATGACAGGGAGGGATCAGAGGGTGCTTTCACAGTTTCAGTAGGGACATTGCTCGACGGTACCACCTCTGAGGTAGGGTTGGGGCCTGAGGGTTCTGCCATGAACCCAAAATAAAATAGAAAGACATTAACATAGCAACGTAAGGAGTGTGAGAGACAAAGGGGTGGTAAGACAGCAGGCAGAAAGAGAAATTCAGAGACTGAGGAAGTCAGAAGATAATTTTAACCATTCATCCAATCCACTATGAAATTCCTGAACTCTTACAGCTCACAAAAGCACCAATTTGACTTGTTCAGCATCAGAGATAAAAATGCACCAGGCCACAAGTGATTATGGGCTCTATTAACCTCTCTAATCACACTAATAATCAATGATTTCTCCTCGGATGTGCCTCCCAGCACTTAAATAACCAGTTTTGTATGGAGATGATTTAGCTCCATTATCTTTTGTGAGGTTGACTTGTAGATGTTCCCTGGAGGAGCCTGTGCTGATTTAAGGATTTACTCTTGCTAATAACAGCGATTGGTTCTGCCTTGCTGAGTGGGTGTCTGTTTGTTACCATTGATTTCCCACTCTTAGAGGGCGACAAGGCTGTTTGCTGAACTAATCTTTAGAGAGCTCTTCTGCTGTAGCACCCACTAAACTGACTCTAAGCTGGAAGTGATTCTTTTGCTCATACAAACAAACTACATACCAGCAGTGTCAAGTACAATTCTTCAGTCTTTTTGCTTTTAATTTTGTAGCACAATGTATTCACCCACACACATGCAAATGTAGTGCATCAGCACTGACACATATACATACACACATGTTGAAAAACCTCCACACAAGTGCATTACATGTTTCCAAGTACACATGTACTATAGGAGCAGTGCACATTATACGGCTACACACAGACTAAAGCATTCGCAGTGCGTTTTTTATCTCAAGAGGCCACTGAATGAGGTCAGTAAATGTAGACATAAAGAAGGAGCAGAGAATAATGCTCAACCTTTAATCTCTTCACTGTGAAACCCAAAGCAGCAGGAGGTTTATCACTTCAAAGAGTTCAAGTCGTGACTGGGAAAAGAAGGTCTGAGCTGTACGTTCATATATCTAATACAGTCATACATTTGATGTCTGCACTCACACACACACAGAGGCAGCGTGCGTGCCTTTAGAGACACACACCTCCTGATGCTGTGTCAGAGCTGGAGGGCTGTGAGCAGGGTGACAAGAGGAGTTGTGATGTGGTTTCCTTGGTGACCAGTTCAGGGGTCCTGATCTTTGAATCTGAGGCGTCCAGAGATTTCAGCCTTTTTGCGTGTTTGGTGCCACTAAAATGGGATGATGCCTGTGCCTGTGTGCAAAGAGCAAAAGAGACTAACTGCTTGCAGTCATTTAGTTATGCAGACCTGGCACGGTTTTTATTTTAAGCCACAATACATGACTTGAATGTGAAAAATGTAGCTCTACCACAAAGTGGTTGCTACTCCCACATTGATTGATAGATGGTTTAATATACACATTAACACTGGGAACAAGTAACATGTTTGCAATGTTCATGATTTATATGCTTGTTTACATCAGTTTCATTGTAAATACAGGAGTAAAACTGTATTTTATTTGATATTTAAGTGTTTTTCTTACACAGCTCGAGACATTTGCTCTTGTTTGAAATAGGTGTGGTCACATATTGCATTTCAGTACATAATTGTACTTGTTTATTAATCATTATATAATGTGCATAAATATTAATGCCTCAAAGGTTAGAGGTGTGTGTGCTACCAGTTTATTAAATCGGGCAGCACCCCTCAGACCCAGTGAAACAGACAAAAACAAGGGCATGTCTCCTCAGTGATTCAACTGTCATGTAAGGGTGTGCGTGAGAAATATAAGAACCTTGAAAGAAAGACTGTTTGAAGTGTGCGTTTCCCACATGACACCACCCACCTCAGAATTGAACCTCAGTTGACAGACTCCACAAGAACTGGGCTTTCTCTTCAAAGGTGAGGTTAGACCAAAGTTTGGGCCAATCAGAGCTTTATGGACATGATCCATCTGCAACAAAAGAGAAGCACAAAGTTATGGTTATGACTGGTTTAGGGTTGTGAAAGACAAGACTGAGTAGTTAGAGAAAGTGATCATCTAAGGTGTAAATGACATGTTGTCTGCAAGCAAATAACTTCCTTTCAGAGAGTCACAATATCTCAGATTAGAGGTGAGTGAATGAAGCAGCTGAATGGGGGAGTAGCACAGACACACAGCAATCATTCACCATGACCATGAGACATGATGTAGACTGGAAGCTGGTTAGTTTCAATTCACACTAAAAGTATGGAGATGTTAAAAGAAACTTAGCATAATACACTTCCTATATTATCATCAGTTTACTCAGTATGTATAGTATGTTATATGCTAGAAAATATATATAAAGTCTTGTTTTGTTTTGGTTTTTTTTTTTTTTTTTTTGAAGATTAGAAACTCTTCCACTGGTCTGAACCACATTTTCAACATAGCTTATACAACTACAATACAGATTCAAATGAACAATAGGAAAGAATATGACATAGCAGATGTTTAAAAAATGTCTAAAAATATTCAGAATATATCTCTTTATAGGAATCCATCTGGACCATCATGAAGCAACAGCCTCTGCTCTCCAACAAACTACAAACTTTCAAATGGTTCAACAGGAAGTTGGAGGTTTGAATTCCTTGCAAAATGTGAGCAACTACCACTATCATTCAAACAAAACAAGTTACAGATTTAAAATCAAGTGTTGTTTTGTTGTGCTTGTGTTGCATTGTGCTGAAAAACAACAAATTAATGATAGAATAATAGACTTTTCTCCTGCAGGAAATGTTTCTTTATGAGTGAAATAAGCAGAAAGTGCCCAGTCTTGCTGGGGCAGCAGCATCAGAGCCAGAGAGACAAACAAACTGATCAGGAACACTGGCTCTGTGCTGGGGACCTCACTGGAACCCTTAGAGCAGGTGGTGGAGAGGAGACTGCATTTCAAGCTGCTGAACATCATGGAGAACAGCTATCTATCTATCTATCTATCTATCTATCTATCTATCTATCTATCTATCTATCTATCTATCTATCTATCTATCT
>JAUBNQ010000003.1:10786522-10797272 GCA_032353495.1 Ctenopoma kingsleyae
CTATCTATCTATCTATCTATCTATCTATCTATCTATCTATCTATCTATCTATCTATCTATCTATCTATCTATCTCTTATCTTTGCATATATGTCTGTCTGACCACACAGAGCAGCACACCTCTGGACATTACCTCCTGAAAGTTTTAATGAGCACGTATACTCAGCTCAATAAAACCCAACTGGCCTTTGTGTAGCAAAACAAAACTATTACCTGTGATGAAATGTAGGGAGCCATATAATCAGCCACAACCAGGGAGGCTTTATGGAAATCTGGCTGGAGGTGACATGAAGATTTATGTGTTGTTATGGGTCAGCCAACTAGTTGTGTAATCCTTGGGAACTTGCAGAATATAACTGCACTGGAGATCATGCTGGTTTCTTCAGAGCCAAAGATGGATTCTTTGCTCTCCAGATGTAAAAAAATGCAGAATCTGTGTGTGTGTGTTCCTGCTCATTTTCTTTGATCATTACTCTAGACAGCTACACTGGAATGCATGTCTGTAGTCACTGGTCTCTTATCTCACTCTGTTTCCCTGCAGCTGTTTGTGTATGAAACTCAAAACATATCAAAGGAAAAACAGTTTTTCTGTGTGTCGTGCACAATGCAACATAGCTACATTATGCTAAAACTGCTAATGTTTAACATAATGCAGTGATCATTTACTGAATGGGCCTGAATAGTTAAACATCAGTAAAAACTTGTCTCAGCTCCCTCCTCCTTCCTCGGCCCTAAGCCTCCCGTATAACCATCTGACCTTACATCACACATTCCTCACTTCACCCCTCCATCTGCTCCCCTCACAACTCTCTGCCTCTCACTTTGTCTCTGTCTGATCAAAGTCACCTTCCTGCCTCCCCGTGGACTCTCTTACCCTTCACTCCCACTCCCCACTCTGGGATGGACTAGCACCTGTGGCAAAGTCATTGTGACCTTCTTACTCTTTGTTTCTTCTGCATTTCTTCAGTACACAAACGCACACACCTGCTGAAGGAAACTCAACTCTCCCCACTTTTTGTGACAGAAGAAATAAAAGCAATAAATTTAGTGGATAAAAGCATGACATCCACCAAATAGTATCAATTATAATCAGAACATTCCCTCAAGAAACCTGCTCACACACCAGGGGTGTGGAGTGTCAGACATGTTCGGCTGCAGGGAGTGAGTTATTGCTGAAACATATGGCCAAGTGAAGCAAAGCAGACTTCTATTTGGAGCCCAATCAAGACACTCAACATTCATAATGATGAATGTTCCTGGATTTACATTGTGTAACAGCGTGACAGCTATGTGTGAATGCAAGATGTCAAGCACCTAAAAAGGAGTGCAGGCTAAAAAGGAGTGGGTTGTGATGAATGAGCGTCTGCATTTGGTTCTTTGTCATTTAAATTATTATTTTTTGGAAACAAACACACAAAAATAGGCAAACTACCTGTGAAGTCCCAGTTTGAAGTACTGGATCCCTAGCTCACGACAAACATCCACAGACATGCGTGTAGCCCTGTAACCATGACAACCTACATGTGGGCACCAAACAAACTCCTGTGCAGTGTTTTACAGAGGCCAACACACATTGCATCTACATTCACAAGCGAAGGAAGGCTTATACACACACACAAACACACACAAACCCACACATAAAACACACATTCCAGAAGAAAACACAGGCAGCAACGGTTCAGCTGCGTGCCCACTTACTTAACACCCACAGGTTCAAATCAGAGGAGGGCAAAGATTCCCTTTATACTATGGTTTTCTATTCACTCTGCTGACAAAATATACCCGAGGAAAAGTTAATTATGTATTTTGCTGTTCTTGCTTTTACTTATTCTTTTTTTGTATATTCAATGGTACCATATGTTTCTATTTAACAACATTTACAGGAATACGTTAAAATCAATTTTTATAATTTATTTAATAAAACACAGTTGGTCTGCAATGACTAGTAGTACTGAGTACTAGAAAATGAATCACAAACTATTTTGCTAGTGGATTATTCCAGTCATTTTTTAAACAAAAATGACAGAAATTGTCTGGTTCCAGCAGTGAGGGGGATTTACTGCTTTTCCTTCTCATCTGTTATAATAAAGTTAATATCTTTGGCTTTTGGACTGGTAATATAAAACATGTGAAGACATACGAATATGGTTCATTTGGATCTTGGAAATGAATGATAAAGGACATTTTTTACTATTCTGACTGTTCGTAAACAAATCAATTAAACCATTAATGCACAGTACAGTTACTTAAGAATTTTGAGGGATTCTACTTTACTTTCATTTTCTGTTACTTCATATTTCAACTTGACTTGATTTTGGTGGCAAATAACGGGCTGTTACTTCATTACATTTATTTGATAACTATAGTTAATTCATTAATTAATTCCACATCAAAAATATTTCTACACAGTGGTATTGCTAGTTTTACTGATGATGTGAGTACTTCATCCACCACTGATTAATGTCCTAAAGCAGCCATAAGCTCCACAGAGGTGAGAGAAGGGGATTTCTGTCATATTACACTCAACTCACACCAGGCTTTGTAAGGTCAGTGATACTTTTGTAAGGTTGTTAATATTTCTGTAAGTGGAGATCGGAAATTTGGTGTGAAAATGAAAAAAATAAAGAAAGGAGAGAGACAGCAATTATAAGCAGATGAGAGAGGATGTGACTCTGCAGTGATGAGTGATATTTGAAGAAATGTGTCAATCTGTGCTAAGTTATATCTGAGACAGTTTTTCTGACTTGAGTATGAAAGTAATTCATAGGAGAAAGTAAAAGAAAAATGATTTGGATACATTTTTGTTTTATTTTGACTATTTGTGGTAAAGGAGGGGGAGTCAGAGAGGAGAATCAATGAAGAAAGTGATGGGGAGGTGAGGAGCTGAAGACTTTAAAAGCAACAGTGTGCATGAGGATGAGGTATGGGCTTGGAGAAGATGACAGCAGGAGACAAAGTGGAAAACACATCCGAAGCTAAAGTGAAAGAAAGTGGAAGGGATGGATATGAATGCTGGAGTGTAGCGGAGGAGCGGTGAAATGGAAGGGGAGGGGGCAGAGACCCAGACTGATGTGTGATTTCTCCTCAGGTGGCAGAATGGCTTTTTGACAAAGAGAAAAAAGGTTACACAGACACATGGTCCATGCACACACTAAATACAACACATAAACATGCAAACCTTATTCATCTGATATCCTCAATTTGTCTTTCTTTAAGTCTCTTCTAAACATATAAGACCACACCACAGCTTATAGATGAGACAAAAGTAATGAGAGGGGAGGAACAAAAAGAAAATTGACAATTTCACTTTGGAGTGGAGAGTGGGTATTCGGCACGACTCAGTGATGGGCTTATGAGTGGCTTTCAGGCCCATCATTTGGGGTTTAGGTTGAATTAGGTTTGGTGCCAGCAAGAGTGTGAGGACAAAAAACACATCATGTTTTCTTAGCCTTATATGCTCAAACCAAACACACACAAAAAAAAGTGTCAGAGACTCGGTATGTCAGTGAGTTTATCTCCATTATATAGTTAAGCTACATTATATCTACTACACACACTGAAGCCAAAAAACAATTTCATACATCATACTGCTAGGAGTATATTAAGATACAGCATACAACACGACTGCCCTGTAAAACAGACCCTCAGCCCTGCCTAACACATCAACTCTCCTCAGGACACACACTGTAGGTCTCAACACCTTCACCTTTCACAAACACCATGGCAAATAGCTCTAAGAAAAGCTCTGGGCGAGGAATACCAAGGAACCAGCTCCACCCCCCATGTTGTTTGGAAATGTCACAGCTCCCTGCATCAGAGGTGATATATTTGGAAAAGTGTAGGCAGCACACTCACACATCTGTTTACTGAATAATAACTCCACGCAGGCACACGAAACAAACTCCTCCACGCGCAGCAGAATCTGGTGTGATAAATTGATCGACAGAGGTTTTGATAGAGGACAGTAGGTGAGAGCATTGTTGTCGTGACAGCTACGATGACTGACAGTACTCACGTCAGTAAATCGAGGCAGCAGGTGCAAAGGGAGGACAGGCTTTGGGTCGGAGGAGAACTGGGACCTGCCCAGCGTGGGACGGGCCAGCGGTGGCAGAACGCTGTGACACACATTACCTAGGAGACAGCACAGCAGGGGGGAGACAGGTAGACAGATAAGCATATGGAGCAATGATTACACAGAGATGAGGTGACTGCTTTTAAATGATGAAAGCTAATAGACCAGGGAGAACTTGATATTCTGTCCTCAGGTTCTTGCGCTCACTAAAAATATGTCTGTATAGTTTTTTATGATTGTTGGAACAGGGTGATCCATGTCCTTCAGTTTTTTCTGCACTGCTTTCATTGCATCTTTACTACTGCATGTATGATGCGTTTACAGGATTAGATGCAAATCATCTAGACCTTTAACCCATTATTGTTAATAAATGTCAGTGCTGATTAATGGGCACTATACACAAGTAAACCTTGCTTTAATAAATGAACAACATTCACTTTGTAGCCTGTTAGACAACCTGTTTGACCTTCCTTACAGTTAGGTCCATAGGCGTGTTCTGTGTGAAATTAAACAATCAAGACGTTCTTTGAGTTAAGACTGTCAGCTTTAATAAAAGATTTTTGTCAGAAATGTACTATATAAAGCCACTTATATACACAGACCCACAATTTTAGTGGCTCAAAAATATTTTGGCAAACTAACATAATCGTAAATTAAAATGTCAGTTTTAATACTTGGTTGCAAATCTTTTGCAATCAATGACTGTCTGATGTCTGGAACAGATGCTGTGTTTCTTCACTGAGGATGCGCTGCCAGGTCTTTACTGCAGCTGTCCAGAGTTCCTGCTTGTTTTGGTGGTGTTTTGTCTCCATCATGTGAAATGCATGTTGCGCAGGTCAGGTGATTGTTAATGGCCATTGTTAAGTTTTGAGTTGCTATAATCATATGCTTTGGGTCACAGTCCATCTCCAATGACATTTTAAGCTTTTGGCTGAATCTGAGCAGATAATATAGTCATTAATAATTCATCTTGCTGCACATCTTGTTTTCTGTGGTCTTCCAGGCCTTTTGTTGCTCCAGAGGACACTGTTGTACTATTTTACTCAAATAAGTGAGTTCACCTGACTTGAATTCAACTGAGCATGAACTTCATTTGTGGAAGGCAAAGTGCCCCAAAAAATAAGCAGGAATGGAAGACCGCTGCTCTAAAGGATTCATTCAATATGACGGCATAGAGTGTCTGATATGGATTTAGTGTCAGGCTTTTTTAAATAAAGGATCTTCAAATAGTTTCAGTTTTACTCAGTCTCCGAAGAAGTACTCAGATCATTTGCATAAAATAGAAATAGCAATACCACAGTGCAGTGTACCACTGCTTTCAAAATGCTACATATAAATGAACATGATATTATTTGATTATAATTATTGATGCATTACTATGTTTACCACCTGGTAATTATGAAACTTATTTTAATGGCTTTGTATACTGTTTGAATGATCATATATGAATATATATATTTATTTATCTATAATTTGCATTAATTTACATACTGTTGAAGTTCACACTAGCAACAAATAAAGCCTTATGATTATACCTTCCCATTCTGAAACATAGTTAGGGTTAAGTTATTAAATAAATAGTGGAGAAAAACTACACCTCAAAATTATATGTACGTAATGTACTTAATTACTGTCCACCACTGAACTCTCTCACACACACACACACACACACACACACGGATGATTATGTTAAGTGCTGCGTGATAAGGGTCGCGTTTGTGCTGCTGAGTCCTGATTAGAGAAGCTTGTTTTCTAGTTTACATGTTCTCTGAGCTTGATTACAGTTTGATTCAGGACCAGCACGCGTGTGTAATCATCGTAATCACAATCACAACACACCCATCCGCTCTGCCCTCGCTCTGATTGCTTCTAACTTGCTACAGTCGTGTGTCTTTGGAGGGCAGAGTATTTGAATTTGTAATAAATGACAAAAAAAACAAAAAAAACACGTGCACGAGATTGTGCACGCACGACTTTAAATGGTTCAATCGCTTATTAAATAGAAGATTAAAAAAAAATACGATGGGTCGTCGTTAATTGTGATTTCAATAACTTGCAGGTAATTATAGATAATTACTCTAATCTAATAATCTAATCTCTAATAGTCGTTTTAGTTTGCCGATTTACAGGTTAAGGTTGTAATCATGCAACAACCTAAATGTAGATATGCTGTATATGCATATGAAATAATTAATGGTTAAGTATGTTATTTGTGCTTTTGTGATATTTTCTGCTATTATAACTGTATAGCAATATGCTTTGTTATTAAAGAATTAGCCCTGGATTACTGTCGTGAGCATTACGGCTCTATACCCTCAAACAAATATAAATCACGATCTAGGCTTTTAATTCTAAGAGATGCACTAAATAAACTGCACTATCACTGTGTCTGTCTGTTCCACAGTGCAGGTGACTGACTTCACAAAGCTCTCATCCATTTCAACATAGCAACAAGTGACTTCGCTGCATTACTATCAGCAAACAAAACTCTTTTGAGACTAAAAGCATGAAGCGTGCTTTTACGTACCGAAATACATCGCGACACCGAGTGAAATCCGACTGTTCAGTGTGTGATAAAAGTATCTTTCATCTCCAGGAAGAGATGAGGCTTCACGTCTTCTCCTCCACAGTCTGTCTCTCCTCTCTATCTCTCTCCTGCAGCACCGACGCTGCTCCTTCCCCTCTGGACTCCCTCCTCCTCCCAAGTACCCGCCTCCTCCTCCTCCTCCTCCTACTCTTCCTCCTCCTCATCTCTTGGCGATTAGTCTACACGTCTCTCCCTGTGTCTACTTCACCCAGAAATCTGTTTTTAATTCAGTAAATAGACGGAAATTATCTTAATGAGTGTACAGTACCACCCTGGATGGACTGGCAACCCTCAGTGCCAACATACACAGAGCAAAAGGCATGCTTGGGTTTAACACCTCAAAACAGAAACAAGGGCATTTCATACTTATATTAAAGTTACAAATGAAGTTTAAACCATCAAAATAAAATGGTGTGTTTGGTAGAATTAAGTGAAATACTTTTGCTCCAGGAAACAGTGTGACTCCCTGTTTGCAGGCTTCCCTCCAGGGCTGCCTTACGTTTGCAAGTAGCCTGTGTTCTTCTTATGATTCTGTAAATGGTTTCCCATCCTCACTCCTTTTCCTCTCAGACCCAGGGTATTTTTAGATGCATCCCGGAGCATTCACCGCAATGAGAGGAAACTACACGCAACACATAACACGTAGTCACTGGTATATGTACACAGGCTTTTGCATGCTTTTACATGTGTATCCACTCAGTCATACTTGAAACAGACTAGTGTGTTCAGATCTGTCTTCCTGTCTTCCATCGTTGCACACGCACATGCACACAGATCCTCAGAGAGTTTAGATGTACTGTATCTCTTGGCAGAGTGACCTTGGTTCAACTTTCTTGTCTTCAAGCCCAATCGTGTTTCCCCCCATGTCAGGAAAGTGGACAACAACATGTGTTTTCCCACAATCCAAAACTCCAGAGAGATTTAGCTCAGAAAGGCTGTCCTTTAAACCACTATTCACTCGAAATGCACACACATTGCTTCTGTATGCTCTTGCACTCAAAGTAACAGGTATTGTAATGCACACGAAATAGGGACATATGGTATTTATGATTAGGAAGCACAGACGTCACTATAACGACAACCTTCCCAACAAAATTATGAGATAAGTAAAATACTACAAAAGCCGGGCATGCAAACAGGGGCTTCTCAAGGTCATTCAGTGAAATTGCTCAGTGGAACAAAATAGTATCTGAAGTGATCTGTACAAATAACCATGATATAACCATTATGCTCAAGGCATATCTGAACCATTTCATCTGGCCTCTACCTCCATCCACGTGCCCCATGGAACAAAAACTGAGGAGGAGAAAAACACACACATGGAAATATCTACTCATAAACTCAATTTTGCGCTTCTTTGTCACTTACAGTATTGCCAGACAGACATTTTGTTTCTCTGAGAAAGAGCAGATCACTGTTAGGCCTGGGTGGTATTATAACTTTTTCCCACTCCTTTGGAAGGAGCAGTTGAAAAGTTTCTCTCAGAGTTGCAGGTTTGAAGGCTTGGGGTGTCATATTCTAGTTTTAGTCAGATGTCTTCTTTCCTCAAGTGTAAAAGTTGTGCCAAGGTAAGAAATCAACATGTGGAGTGGTTGGGTTAAAACTTGGTTTTCATGGGTAAAATGTTGGCTCAGCAGTCACACCTTTCTGGGTCAGTGGATTTGTGATCGGGCCAGCCATATAAACCAGGCAAAAGTCAGTTCATGACTGTGGATAAATGATTTTATTATGCTAATATGACTGAAAAAGTTGCCATTCACTCACTAAAACATGACCTGCTTCCTACTTCAAGATGTTATCTCTTAAGCACTAATGTAAACTCAGTAGCAGCTGTCACTCTGGAGATACTATGTTAATGAAATTCATATTTTCACATGTTTCTAGTCTCAGGTTTCAGCTAAAAGCAGCACTTAATAGAAGTTCAGCGCAGTCACTTTACACCTGCAGCCATTTAGCATCACAGGCAAACACTGTGGCTGTCATGACAACTGAGGTATGTAGTGTTATGACGCTGAGGCTCCCAGCTCTGTTTTTCTCTGGCAACCTGTTTAATTACATACCGAAAATGAATCTTGTGACCCCAGCTGGGCCTTAAATACGGAGGCCCAAGCACAACAGGCTCAGTTATGAAATTAGAGGCTTTTAAAGGAGTTAATTGAAGTGAACAGGAAGGTTATGCAGCTAAACACAAGAAGGCACACAAATGTAACAACACAATAACTGATTTTAAGATGCTTTAATCTCATAATGAGCTGAGCTGAGACTAAACAGCTCTCATCTTCAAACATAATCTTAATATTTCCTCTCACCTACAGGCAATAAACTACCTCTCAGCTTGTTTTCATCTCTCTCCAATGCACATTTTGGGGAGTAGAGTCTGAATACACAGCCACCCATCAGCTTACCTCTTCCTTTGATTGGTCGCCATAACAACATCACCATGGTAATCAGCATGCATTGATTTTGATTCTATTTATGCGATGATGTCAGCTGACGTGGAAATCACAAATTTGTGTTCTCCGCAGACATGCACTAACAGATGCAGGATGATAGAGAAATGTAGGCTGTCACATACTCTTGCATTTGGACTGGGTTTGTTTTGTGCTCCCATGCCCTGATGCACTCACATGTTAAATATTTCATTACAAATCTAATAGGTGCGTGTTCAAGTCCTTGACATTTTAACAAAAATATTTTTAGGTGTACTCAAACTGTTGTTATACTTTGACATGTGGACAGGAGGATCCAGGGACTGAACCAACACTGAGCTTCAGCCACTCAAAAAAAATCTCCAAATTTGGTGATTTCTCTTTAATTCACACCAGCAGGAGGATGAAGTGCTTTTTAATGATGCAATTTTTCCTGCTACCTAAAGCTGAACAAATAGCTATTGGATTAGCTGAAAAATGAAATGCCACAGAGCTATAAATGGGACTGTTTTGTTTGTGAACAGTTGACGTTTTGGACATGTGAGGGTTTCAAAAGGCAGGAATGATGTGTACAAATTCCACAAAATACTTCGTGCATGTGTGAGTGTATGTAGGGAATATTCTGGGTCTGAGAGACTAAGTTAAATTCACATGGAGAAAAGTTCTGATGTTTTTTCTGAAATCTTGTGTATGAGAGCGGATGTTTATTTCATTTGTAGAAATCAGCAGTAGAAGAGACAGACAAGAGGAACAATGGACTCTACAAGCAGATGTGATGCTATAACTGTAAATTCCTGGAGAACAAGATTCCCCACAGAGACAAAATGCTGGCCAAGGAGGAATCGTAAACAGGAGATAAACAGCTCCGCGTTGGGGTCAGAGTTACGATACTACTCATCACTTGAGTGTATGTGAGTCTGTGTTTCATACTCACTTTTTACAGGGTATTTATGTGCAGTAGCATGTGGGTAATTGTCACCACATGCTTACATCAAATCCAATTCTTTTTAAACTACACTGAGAGCCTTACAATTAAGACAGAAGCAGTAGAAGAAAATCTACTGATATGACACAAAAACAGAGAACTTGAAATGTTTTAATTTCATGATTTTTGCAAAAAATAATCTATATCTCAGGACAGAGGGAGATTTACAGCTTTCATGACCAGGCTTTCAACCTGCAGAGTCTTAGTGGATTATTACACCAGATGTTTTTACTTCTTTTTTTACTCCATGAAAATATCTTCATTCATAGGAAATAATTAAAACTTCACTGTCTGGTGCAGAGCCTTTCCTATCACATTTTCATAAGAGAAACTTAATAAAAGCATTTGTGGTCATTTCGCTGTAGCAAAAATTATCTCTAGAAGAGAAATCTTGCTTGGGGACACCACATACACACACATGTGGATACACACTCACACCAGAGTGAAAGCTCGTGCATATCTGCAAGCCAGAGATAGACTACTATCTGTCCAGAACGTCATTAACCAGCACTACTGTAGATTTATATTCTCTCAGTCGGGCCATGTGAGCCCATCCAATTACATCTGTCTGAAGATCATCTATGCGCACACAAACACACAAACACACACATAAGCTCTGTGAATGAAATTTGTGGGAAAAGTGTAAATTAATCCCCTAGACTGATTAGCTTGTCACGA
>JAUBNQ010000003.1:10797372-10813821 GCA_032353495.1 Ctenopoma kingsleyae
ACACACACATAAGCTCTGTGAATGAAATTTGTGGGAAAAGTGTAAATTAATCCCCTAGACTGATTAGCTTGTCACGACGGCATCACAGGTTGTTACCAAGGCGACAACACTGCAGCACCACATGAGCTTAATGTCATGATCATTAATGGAATGAACAGTAAAGGGTGAGATGGTGAGGTGGTCCTGTAGTATGAGATGCACTGGAGCTATTAAGGAAATGAGAACGGGACACATGCACTGCACTGCAAAATGCTGGTGCAACTCAGCTTTAAATATCAGCACTGCCATCTACAGGCTGACGGGAGACATGGTTTGAGTGTTAACCCTAAAAGATACCCTACACATACATATGAAAATATTATTATTGGAACACTAATGTTGAATAATAATTTGTGTCTGATATATTTTTCCACAAGAAATTCCATTCCATTCAATTACCTTGTTTTAAGTTCTTAAAATAGCATGTCTTTTTCACTTCTTCAGCAGACAGACATGAAAACAGCCTTCCACTGTCATACTCTACAAAATGGACCTTTATAATGAAGCGACCCTCAGACAGGGTGCATCTCTGCATAAAAGTCTGATCAAAAACAGAATTTCTTTTTTCATATTGTTTGTTTTCATTTCAACTGTAATTACTGTACGGTGGCACTTTTTTTATTTTACATCCAGTAGTCTTCTCAAGATCTATAATAATGATGATTGATGCTACTAAACAGGTTCTCTTTATATCCCATTTATCCACTCAGTTTTGCCTACACCATCATCTAGTTTAGATTACTTGTCTTATAATGTACTTACTCATGTTTTGTGTGGTAATTACATGCAGACAGAATAAAATAAATAATTTATTCCAACTTAATCCCAGCTCATTTCTTTATAAAAGCGATACAACTTTACACATACAAATATGAGATAAAACAAAACAAACTGATCAGCAATGTATGACAGAGATACATACCCTTTCACCACCGCAAAAAATGTGTGTATAAAATATGTGTATTTGTTTAAAGCTGTGCACCATTTCAAGAAGTCTGTACATTTCCTGCTGAACTGAGACAGGTACCTTATTCATCAAATTGTGTGTGAATGATGTGGTGCTTGAGCTTGAAAGAAAGTCAAGTGTGATGCTGATTCAACATGGACAGAACGGCTCTTAATGGGAGCAACAGTCTGTTAGGAGCTCTTGCAGCAGCCTCTGCGCTCCTCTTGTGCCTCACTTCTTGGTCCAATGGGGCTGGACAGGGTCACAGCACTGATGGAGCCACGCGTCACCTCTCTACTAGACACCTTCTTATGGATTGCTGGAAAGAATTGCTAAAAATTAGTCAGCATTTCAGAGAAAATGGAGAATACGTTTTAACAAGGCAAATTAACCCCCACCTGTGAGGACTTCGTTGAAAGCAGCTTCAACATTGGAGGAGTCCAACGCTGATGTCTCCATAAACATAAGACCTTTCTTCTCTGGATTGGTCAGGGGTTGAGAGCACACACATCGCAATCAACAAACACTGGCATACTTACTTACTAATGGAATTAAACTGAGTATTAAATGACACTTTCTGGTCATAGAGATCATCGGAAACATAATCATGCACACTCAACTTGTTACTGAACAACACTATAAAATAAAGACAATACTATGAAAAGCACTTCACACTAAAATTCTCTGATGTTCAACTTCCTTCCTATGGTTCTAGTTTGGGGGTACATGTATATGAATGGTGTTAAACTTCTCTATGGCCTATTTCTAAGTTTCTAGCATAAAATCTCTAAGCTGAAAGGATTTTTTAGTTTAGATGATGTCATGTTCTGGAGGAGCAGGTCAACCAACAACTTCTATAGTATGAGCAACCAGATGACATCAATAGTTTTTCTGCTTGAAGCTGCTAGTTTAATACCATTCATTTAAATTCCCAAAATAGAACCAAAAGAAGCTAACTGAACAATCGGTGAAGCCACCTTTTAACTGACCTGCAAAGTCCCTGGCTTCCTCTGTGGGCACGGTCCTGACACTTTCCAGGTCCTTCTTGTTTCCCACCAGCATGACCACCATGTGAGGGTCTGCATGGTCATACAGTTCTTTCAGCCATCGCTCTGCACTCTCATATGTCAGGTGCTTGCTAATATCATAGACCAACAGTGCTCCTACTGCTCCCCTGTAGTATCTGAGGTTACCAGGTGAAAGACATGCATAGGTTACAGGTATACTGGGAGATGCACTGAAATCAGTGTTACCTAAACTGGCACACATGGGCAGACAAGCCAGCCCTGATGTAATAACTCACACCTCTTTATTGTGTCTATTACTCATGCCTGTAAAGTATGTGTGAGTGTGTACACCTACGCTGAGGTGATAGCCCTGTAGCGTTCCAGCCCCGCTGTGTCCCAGATTTGAGCTTTGATGGTGAAGTTGTCCACTTGAACAGTCCTCGTGCTGAACTCGACACCAATAGTGGTACGACTGTCATGATTGAACTCATTCTTGGTGAAGCGAGACAGAAGGTTGCTTTTCCCTACACCAGACTCCCCTATCAAAACAACTAAAAAGACACATACACATAAAGACAAGGGGAGGCAGAAAATCATTTATGGCTTTTCCCAAAAGTGTAGTTTCTATAAGCAATTAACATATAAGTGACAAAAAGTGGTCAAAGTATAATCTTGTGTAATAAATCAGATTTGTTTCATTTGTTTTAACACGTGTAGACTTTCTGTCACCTTCATGAGACACCAGACACTGTGACATTACATCAACACTGCAGATCTAACCTGTGGTTGACTTTACTTTGGAATGAATGGAATGGAAATTTGTGGTGGTGAATTTAATTAGAGAATACACATACAACTCACATAGCAGCCTATGGTAATGTAAGATCACGTTTCTCTAATAGGTCAAAGGTCAAAGAGTTTACAACCAAATGAACAGAAAGCTCTCACTTCCTCCTTTCTATTACTCTACCTATGAAATTAGAGCAGGCAGTTACAGGCAGAGCTGCACCTGACAGCCTTGACGTGTTCAAAAATACACTAATAAACACGGAAGGCTTCAACTCTTCCTTCCCATTCATTAAGCAAACATTGCTCACCTTTAAAGACAAAATTGTACGACTCGTCAGACCCCATGCTGCATTCAGTGGCGAAGGGCTCCTGTTTCACTCAGCAAATATCCTGAAGCCACTTTTAATGGTTCACAAAGTTAGGAAGAGTAAAACAGAAATAAACAAACAAGGCTTACTCCTCTTTCTCTCCCCCAGTGTGGAGAGAGAAAGAGAGTAGAAATTAAAATAGAGGAGAAAAGGAGAAAAAGTTGAGCTGAACCTCAGTGCTTCCTTCTTGACCTGTGGATAGGGGTAGATCCTGATTGAGAACAGACAAGACAGTCGGGCAGACAAGTCCTGTGAGTCCTGTGGCCTGCCAATCCCTCATCAGCTGACACCCAAGGGAGAGCTGGGGGGGGAGGAGAGCAGGTGGAACAGGTAGAACCACTCGTAGGTAGTCATCTAGAACAGACTCCACCCTCTTCTATGCTCTCCTTTCACTCAATGACAATTCATTTGTAGGGCAGTAAACCTCACCTAACAGGTGGATCTGTGCTCCAGAGCATGTCACCATTTTGCCACAAGTCTAATGCCTACAGGGATGTGTGTAGAGACTGTGATTTGAGCTGATGAGCTAATTTACATGTTATATTTTGATGGTACACATCCCAAATAAAGATATAAATACATTTGTAACCATAGCATCCATAGGTAAGCTTTTAAGGCTGTCAGATATTTAAATCATCGTGGTTTTATTTACCCTTCAAACCTATGACAATGTGAATGGGAATACAGCCTTAAGTTATGCATCAGCGGCTAACTTATTTTACAGCTTAATAATTACCAAATGTTTTGTTAGATTCCTGAAAATAACTATGCAACTTGGTATGAACACCAAGAAGACAAAAATAATAATAAGAAGCAGTTGTTTGTGTTTGGTTTACTGTGTGGAGTTGGTTGATTTTTCCTTAGAACTGGTTTTCCATTATTTAGTAATTTATTATTGGAAACTTGAATAGTCTTAACAGCCTGCAAATTAACAACTTTTAATGTCAACTTCCATTCTTTGCAGAGACCTGTCTTAAAATTTAGAATTCCATTATCATTTCCTTTCTGTGGAAATATGTCATGTTACCCACAATTGTAGCAAACAAACGGAAATTCAAGATGACCATTACTCCATCATAAACACCCAGAAGCAGCTAAAATTTAATTTCATGAACCTGTAGTTTGTAGCATTTTGTATTAAAAGAAATGGTGGAGAAGGTCATCTTGCCGTATCAGGATTATAATCAAATGACACAGGGCATGGACTGTTTTTGACCATGTTTTATTTTTTTAGTACAGTACTGTTAAAAGTTAGTTCCAACATGTTCAATTGGGAGATGGATTTCTTTCTTTTTTTTTTTCAGCTGAGGTCAACAGACAAAGCAAAGCTATAGAAGCAGTTGCCAAGGTTACCACAACTACAATGCTGAGATTTTCAAAAGGAAAAATAAGACAATCTAGAATCTGATTTTAGAAATGTATGGGGCTACCATACCAGAAATATATGGTGCTACCATACCGGAAATGCTGGAAAACCTTTTCATTTATTTTTATTCACTTGATTTCCACGTTTATTTTATGCATGACAAATCATAATTATCTCTAGGCAGTAAATGCACCCAAAAAAAAAAGAAAAATAAAATAGAATGAAGAATCAGATTAAAATGAAAGAAAAACTTGTTTCATTCATATTTATTCTAACAGCGGCCTCTGCTTCTGAGATGCTGCAATGTATTATTTGATTATGATCACAGTTGTGGATGATGCTATGTCAAAGTTATTGGGGGTTTCTAATTAACCCGTTGAGTGAAGGTGTAATTGGCTGACAATGCTCTTACAGGGCAGGAGAAGACAGAAGGCACAGCAGTAGTGCCTCAGAGGGAAAAGACACTGTGCACCCGTGAGTGGGCACTTTCATCTGGAATGACAAATTACAAGTTTAGAGAGCAGGTGTGGCCGTTGTTTTCTGAAGCGCTTGCAATAAATAGTGAAAGTAGCTATTTATGGTAAATCTGAAGAACGGGGAAAGAGGGAAGAATGAGACTAAACAAATGTATGAATTAGACGTTTTCTGTTCATGTTCTGTCTGTATACCAGAAAAATCTTCATGTATAGATTTGCTACTTAGATGCTAACAAACTGCTTCACAGTGGCCAAGTATGAAACAGAGCCAACAGCCAATCACATCACATGGGTTTAATCTATATTATGTAAATGTCTGTCTGCATCAAAACTTCAGTTTTGTATGACGAAAACAATGAATGAATCTCTTTTCAGGTTTTTCGCTCCATTTCTGTGCACCAGAGCACAGAGAGTCGTTCAGTCCGGCTCTATAGCAACACTCTGGGACAGATATCTGGATGGGTGATGCCAAAAAGAAAATGTATGGGGACTGGGGAATGATCTGAGAACAGATGCAGAATGAGGGTCTTACAGATCCTGCCCAAGATTCTTCTGTAAAGTTTGGGACAAGACACTTAAAATTCTCTTGGTTCTCTGTCGATGCTGTGTGTGTGTGTTTGTGTGTGTGTGGTGTGTGAGAGAGTTAGGTATCTGCTTCAGTATGTACTGCTTGTTTTTACGAGGGCTGTGAGCCTAGCAGTCTCTCGATAGCGGCGTTGATGTCTCCTCCAGTAGCAATGAGGGCCTGCAGATTGGCCTCACGGTTGATGAAGCCCATGGCGTTCAGCTGGTCCAGCTGGGTCTGGAACCGAACCTCCGGGGTTTGGGTCTACAGGGGTCAAAATCAACATGACTTAAAGAAAAAACACATCGTACAAATGTGAGTGCAATGATGTAAATTTGGTTTTATGTGTGTACCGTTGCACTTCCCCCTCCACCTCCTCCAGCAAACATCTGGAGCATTTGTTGCATCAGCTGCTGCTGGGCACTATTTGTCCCTGCACTGCTGGGTGAGGATGCCGGGTTCTCTGTGGGTGCAGTCCCTCCTGTGGGTATGCCGGGAATTCCACCTGTCATTAAACTAGGCCAAAAGAAAAAACATCAAATGAGTTGAAAGCGTATCATCGATCAATAAATGCAGCATATGTGTATCTGTCTGTGTGAGCAGACCTCGGCATGAGGCCTGGTGCTTCTGTCTGCAGTGTCTGTAAGCCCTGTTGTATCTGCATTAGAGCTTGCATGGCCCGGGGATTGGTCATCACTGACAGGGCTTCTGGGTTCTGCATCTGCAACCAAACAGAGACTTTAGCATTAAATTAAAAAAAAAAAAAGTGAAAAAAATAAAAATGTAAATGAACAGTTTAAATAAGTAATTAATTTAGGTAATGTAGAAATTTAAAAAACTAATAGTCCAATGTTGGTATAATAAAAGATTATTTATTATTCCAATAAAGATCATTCCATTAGACAACTAGTGCTGTCAAGATTTTTTTTTCCCCATTTCCGGATTTTCACCACTAGATTTTCACAACAGCACATCCCTTTAGGACCAATTTAAGCAATGTAAAAGTGTATGGCACATATGTGTATTGTTCATCATGAACAGATACATATGTTCCACATCACCAGGATTAAGGCTTGTTACATTATTCTGCCCCCTATGGGCCAATTGGTACCAATCTTTGGTACCAAAATTTGTTGTGTTACCAGGACTGGTGATTTTTTAACCTTTTTAGAAAAAAAACTATTCCAGATTGTGTTCTTGGACTGAAATGTGCATAGTACCTGCTGTAGAAAGATGGGCAGCTGAGCTCTGAACTGTTCCTGCAGCTGTGGATTTCCAGCAAACAAGGGATTATTCATCAAAACCTGACAGAGAGAGAGAAAGACAGTCAAGTTAATATGTCATATTCCACACTAGACAATGCCAGTTACACACTTGAGTTGTTCTGGTTTGTCATAAAGTCACCAAAATTTATTAAAAGCAAATAATTCAGACCAGTGTTCTTTATACAATCTTTGAATTTGAAGCAACAATGTAAGTGACAGTAACAGTCCCCTCTTTTTTGTTAGTGTGCACTAAATAACCAGGCTTACTGGCCTACACAGCAGCAGACCTAGCCAGATTGTACAATTTACAATTCATCACATACTTAAGAGTTCAATATTTTCAAATAATTTCATGTGTGCTACACACTCTAAATAACTAGGACTAGAAGAGTTATAGGACAGGATTGCTATATGATAGTGTGTATGAACTCTGGAATGTGCGTATGCATTTGTCTTTTCACGCTTTACCTGGGAGGCCAACTCCGGGTTTTGAGCCAGTGACTGCATCATACTGCGCATGTATGGAGCAGACAGCATGTTCTGCATCAGCTGGGGGTTTTCCGAGATCTGCTGCAGTAGACTCTGCATGCCTGGGCTGCTGAACATGCCTGCAACACAAAGAAAAGTCAGGAATTAACATAAATACATAACTACAAGTAAATACAGTAACTAAGCACACAACAAATTATTTAAGTATATTATATTGAGAAATATTGCTTACCATTGCCCAGACTGCTAGGATTAATACCCAGAGGGTTGGACACACTGGGGTTGGTGCCCCCGGTAGTGCTAGCGCTTCCTGTGGTGCCTGCTCCACTTTCAGAGGTGTTGGATGAATTTGGTGGACCCCATGGATTGGGAAGGGGCTCTCGGTTCTCTGTCCGTGATGGCTGAGCACCAGACTCAGAACTGCCGCCTAGAGCAGAGAAAGGGTTGCTACCAAACTACAAGGAAAGAGACAAGACAAAAACAAAAGTCACAGAATGCATTAAATATCCACTCAGGGATTAATACACTACATACAAACAAAGATCTGATCACTGGACAACGGTCCCAGCTACCTGTTCCCTGGCAGCGCTGAACATGGGTTCCTGTATATCTGTGTACATCCTCCGCAAGGCATTGTAGCCTCCAGGGATGCTCTCCAAGTTGCTCAGAGCCCGGTCTTGGTTCCGCATCATTTCCTGCATCATGGCTGGGTTCCTGGCCAGTTCCATGGTCTGGAAGAAGAAATATAAATAAATAAAAGGGAAGAGGCAGCATGTCAGCTAGGTTCATTCCAAAACGGAGCTATCATGTTCCCAGATAAAGAAACCCAAATGCAGTGGGAATCTACTGTTGTCATGCATGTGGTAACTATATAACTATCAGTCCTCATTTCCTTTACCTGTCTCATGAGCTCAGGGTTATTGAGCATGTGGGAGATCTCAGGGTTGCGTTCCATCAGCTGTTGCATCTGAGGGTTGGCCATGATCATCTGTCTCATCAGATCTGGGTTAGACATCATGTTCTGCACCAGTGGGTTCTCCATGATCTGAGAGAGCATCTCAGGATTGGACATGAGCTGCCTCTGCATCTGCTGCTGCAGTTCCATGAAATTGGCCGAGCCCATGCCCAGTCCAGCCAGGTTAGACAGGTCACCAAAGCCAGCTGGAAAAATCAAATGGATGAAGGTCAGATATGTTATCTCTGTGGCACTAAACATGTAAAAGGTGTCTACATGTCTCACAGTGGTGGACTCACTCAGTATGTTCGGCGTCTGTGCAGGTGGTGGGGCAGAGCCAGTAGAACCCGCTGTGGAGGAGGGATTTGTGCCTGGACTAGAGGTGGAGGTACTGCCTGCTTGAGTGGAGGTTGAGCTAGAGGCTGAGGTGCTACTGCCATCTCCTGCCCTACAGTGATAATTTGTAGATATGTGAAAAATCCACTATGCCTGGACACATTGAAGTTCAACATAAATGCAGCAGCAAATGAAGTTCACTGAATTCCACACCAAGATTATACTGCATGGCTAATTAATCCTTCTTACACCCTGCTACAAAATGTTCTGTTTAATCAGATCAGTTGTACTTTGTATAATAACGTAGCCTTACTTGTGTGCTGTCTTTATGACTAGGTGAACTGTCAGGCCATCCTTGATGCCATGTTGGCTGAGGCTGTCGCCATCCTTCAAAATCTTCCCTGCAAAAATCAGAACCAGCTGATCCTGTTTTGCTTTGAACCGCCTTGAGATCTCTTCTTTGAACTATAAAAAAACAAAAATGAATGAAACGTTATAAATCAGGGAAAAAATGGAAGAGGAAAGAAGTGAGGAAGAAACTGGGAATGAAAATGATATTATGGAGAATGAGATGCTTACACCTCAGCAGTGCAGCTCTAATCTGTTTCTGTTCTGTTACATATCCCTTTTCCAAGAACGTCCTCTGTACTTATCAAATTAGCATTATCACTGTTACTCTTTGACTATTGTGTGACTTATCATTCACAAAGAAAAGGGTCTCGCCCTGAAGAACATTTTGTACAATCTCTAACTGTAAATGAGAAGATTGTTATCATGTTAGTGCTGAGCTCCAATGACCTGCAGTGCACTGCCATATGTGGCCATGACCACTTGCAGTGCTGATATGGCCAGACATAAGACAGGTAAACAAGAATATTACCTGCCATCCACAACTTGGTGATCATTACTGTTATTTACACACTGACATAGAATCTGGTCATGCAATGTTCACAAACAAATTACCAGTACATGATGAGAAATGTTGTCTGTGGACCTCAAATATGCAAACCAGTAAAAAAGACAGATCAAGTCAAATTAAATTTTATTAATATAGCTCGATATTACAAAGTTGTTTCAAGGAGCTTTACAATCTGCACAGCATTCAACACCATCTATCCTTCAAATCAAAAAAACAGAATTTCACTAGAAGAAAAGCTGATTAATCTTATTTAGACTGATACATCTGTCTTACTTTCTTTTTACTTTAGTTACTTTTGTTTTTGTGTTCCTATGTTTTTATTTTGCTGCCCTTCCTTATCCAAAAGTATTTAACTTATTTTGGAATCTTTGTGTATGATTTATTCTGCCTTTCTTGTTCAACTGATATCAAGTGACTTTAAATAGCTGTGTCCTTTTAAAACGTTATTGTTTTGCGTGCACCCTGGAAGACAAGCGACTGCTTTGAAACAGTTTGCTCTCATGTTTAAACTTGAAACACATTTGAATACTGAACAATGAAACGCACACAACAAATCAAAAAACGGCTACTTGCTACTTATAGTAATGATAAAAGCTTGGCTATGATTTCATTCCGGCTGTATGACTGCACTATGGTCGCCTTGCCGACGGTACCTTTGAGAGTACTGTAGTTACACGTATTCCCCAGAAAGCTGAATGACTCTGAGAGAATATTCTAGAGTGAAAGCCCTGAGCTCAAATAGGAATCGAAAACTATTGGGCAAATCACCAATTCAAACCCACTTCCATGCTTCTACCAGGCCACTATTGCTTCAGCATAGCCAGCGCAACCCGTCAGCTGACACTTGTTTGGCTACACAGTTAACACTAGCTAACTGAGCACTGCTAGCAATCCGAGCTAGCTAACCCTTACCGTTAGCTGGTTAGCCGGTTAGCCACTTGAAATATTTACGTGGTTATATCTCACTACTGGATGTCAATAACGTTAATAATTCCGACCAACTGTTAATTCAAGCAGTAATACTTTCACCAAACATAACCTCTTTAATTTCACACACGCTCTGTTAGCCGGTTAGAGTGACGACACACGCTAACACGGCTAACTAGCTTCCTAGCTGAAGTTGTGGGCAGGGGCATGACGTTGGAGCACGGCGCTAAACCGCTCAAGCTAAAATCAACAAACCTGGGTGACAGAGGCATCTTCTGCGATGGCAATTTCTTCTTTGTCTTTAGGGGTTTTTACTGTGACCTTAATAATAGTTCCCTCCGAGGCTTCAGATGTATTATTGTTGTTATTACCAGGATCTGCGGCGCCTTGGTCAGCCATCTTTACTCCGCCGATGGAACAGCTCAGGTCTGGCGTCAGCTTCCGGGTCATAAGAGGTCAAACATCTTTCCAGAATCTTAAGAGTACAAAACTAAAACTATATCTATCCACTGAAACTTCTAGAAGCCTACTGATTCATGGTTATATTAGAGCTTATGATGAAGTTGTTGGGTGTTTTATTACGTGAATGAAAGAAGGCGTTAACATGGCCTGTGTCAGGAAATGAGTGGTGTAAAGTGACTAAGTACATTTATCCTGAGTAGTTCCATTTTCTGCTACTTCATACTCCACTTCCACTGTGTTTCAGAGGCAATCTTAGTTTTACTCCACTACATAAATTTATAATTACTAGTTGCTTTTCAGAATATTATAATCATAAACCTCTTGGTAGCATGTAAAATAGTTCTAATTATATTTATTAGATTGAAAACAGCATGCACCATATATGCACAATAATGCACACATTGATAATTAAAATCCAATAATATAATATTTACTGATGTGAAACAAGTTGTTCTTCATAAAGAATAGGCTACATTTCCTTCTGATACTGTTTTGCCCTGAACATGATACGTAAGGCCTAACTACTGATTTTGATCCACTAATTAATTATAATTATCCAGCGTGGTAGCTACACAATTTTATTTAAATAATTAATCTGGGAGAAGGGTGATCTGTTAAAATGGGATTCTTCAAATGTGGATACACAACTGGACATCCTGGATAAGTCCTTCATGGTCCTTGCTAAGGTTTTATGAGCAGTTCTAGAAGAGACCAAAACTGTAACTGGTTAGAGTGCTGGGGAAGCCGAATAATATCAGACGCTTTATTTTATAACACCACAAGAACTTACAAATAGTACGTTTAATCGAGCAGGTTACCCAGTGACAACCACACCTCAGTTGCCCCAGGCTTGAGGCCTGAGGTTTCAGGTACATTGTTCTTTCTTTTAACCCATAATTATCCAGGCAGACCTTACTGAAAACAGAGCCTTCCTTTAAAATAAATAAATAGATACTGTTACCCAGAAAAACACTAATCTAATCTTTATCACTAAGCAGCTCTGCTGGAACTGTATGTCTCTACTGCCTGTAGTATCTGCACTTTCATTGTTTTCTGAGATGCAGACTGTGACTGAAACATCACCCCACACACTTTTCTTCCCCCTTTTGGACACTAAATGTACATGCATGGTTTGTATGTTAATTGTTTGTGTATTAAATACACAAATTAATTTTATTCTTTTTGTCTTGTCTGTTTGAGATGAGAGACAATAAGCATGCATATGTAGTTTCTGCACGTGTTTTTGTGAGGCACTCTAGTTGCTAATTTTGCAAGAAGTTCAAGATATAAAAACAATATATTTTATTGTAGTTATGACAATTCTATGGTAAAGAAATAATGACACTGCCCGCATAGAGCAATCCCTCTATATGTGCTTGTCTATGCCGCAACAGTGTGACCCTACTGAAAGAAAAGTGTTGGTTTCAGCATGTTGCATTGCCACAGACAATCCCGCATACCTATGCATATCCCCAGTTCTAGAGCACGCCATTTACAAACAAACAAAACACAAAAAAAGAAACATAGACCACCATCCCTTCCCTTAGGCCTCACAAACCCCACACAGTCACACACACACACACTCGAATGCACAGAGTCACATGCACTGTGGCCCCTGTAGTGTCTCATTCAAGTGTATGTCACACAGGGGGACTGATAGCAGCAAAGGATTTTGCTTTCATCAGCAGAAAAAATGAGAGGACAACCTTTTGGTTGTAGTATTGTCTGTGACTATCTCTCTTCCCCCTAAGTGAGCAACATCTCTCTCTCTCTGCTCCTCCACCCGTCTCTATCTTTACCTCTAGAAGGTGGGCAGTAGAGAGGGTGCATTTCCAGAAACAAGGTAAGGGGTCAAATTTCCGGGTGTTTTGTGTGCCTGCGTGTGTTGTGTAAAAGAGCATTACATTTACGATGACTGTGATTGGATAGAGGCTGGCAGAATCAGATAAAACCTCATTACCGTGAACAAGCAACGGTGTGACGTGGATGTGGAAGGGGAACTACACCAAGCTGCATCATCATATAGAATAGTTTTTAGTGTGGTTTTGCTTTGTTGAGTTAATGTTCAACTAAAAGTGATGTTTTCACTAAAGAAGAGGTAAATATGCTTGATAAAAAAAGGTTGGTAAAAGTCCATTCTGTTTCATTAAAAAAAAAAAATTAAGTATGCCACTTACACATCAAGGGATTAATATTTTCACTTAAATGGAAGATTTTTCTTACTGTGAATTGACTTTTTTGCTGCTTTTCAAAACATAGCTTCAACTAACAGTTGAGCATTAAATTTCTCCATTTCTTGATGAGGTTTTGGCACAATGTATTTTTCACTGATTGCATAGTGGCACAGTCTTAGCTCTTGTGTTGTCTGTATGTTTGTACATGTGTATGTAAAGTATTGATAGCAAAACAGGATTTTATAATAATGGTAGTATTTATAACTCCTATTGTTTTTCCTTGCAATAATGTAGTTGTTCTTCAGTGGGGCCATTGTATCAGCTTAAGATGTACAGCTTCATGGGAGGGGGCCTGTTCTGTGCTATCGTGGGTAATATCCTGTTGGTGGTCTCCACTGCAACTGATTACTGGATGCAGTACCGTCTCTCTGGAAACTATGCTCACCAGGGTCTGTGGAGGTACTGCATGTCCAATAAGTGCTACATGCAGACTGACAGTATAGGTAAGACACTCAAATCCTGTGGGACAACCAAGATGATATCTGAGACTAATCAAATGCACACGCAGAGCTGTGTTTCTATCAGGGGATAGGGTGGCTTGATCTTTACCTTGACATTGTGATATTGTTGTGTGATTGCAGAGGCTCTGGCTTGACGGTTCTATGGCTGTGAATGGCTGCAATTTCACTATAGGCCCTTGCAGATTTCCTCATTATCTGATTTTAAAGTCATACCTTCTCTTAAATGTTTAAGAGCTGCTCTTTGAATCCATGTAGTGCCTAATGTAGTTTGGTTATTCAGATTCAACAGTTGACTTGTTTTCTTACAATTGAAAAAGATAAAAGCAATTAAGTTAATTTTTAGTGGCAATATAATGTGCTGGTTAGTATTCCAGGTTTTTTTTCCAAACATGATGTAATTGATCATATACACCCGTCTCCTTTTAGCTTACTGGAATGCAACCAGGGCCTTCATGATCCTCTCAGGGATGTCTTGCTTCGCAGGCATCATTGCTGGCATTATGTCCTTTGCACAGTTCTCCTCCTTCGAAAGGTTCAACCGCTCCTTTGCTGCAGGAATTATGTTTTTCGTCTCCAGTGAGTTGGATTTCTTCTGACTTGTCACACACGTACACATGGAATAATATTAGCTTATGTATAACTGACATGTACCATCCTTTCTCCGACTCAGCTTTCTTTGTTCTGCTGGGTATGGCCATTTATACTGGAGTGACAATCAACTTCCTGGGGAGGCGCTTTGGTGACTGGCGCTTTTCCTGGTCCTACATACTGGGCTGGGTGGCCATGCTCATGACCTTCTTTGCAGGTGAAATGTAAACCCCATCCTCATACAAACAATGTAGAAAGTGAGGAAAACTACAGAAGTTATTTCAGTATGAAACATTCTTGACAATAACTTTTATTTTCTAGATATTTTAGGGTAATTTCTAGGAATGTTAATTCAGTATGGTCAGGCTAATATAATGCTCAAAAAACTCACTCTAAAAGAAATTTAATTTAATTTATTTTAATATTGTACATTGTAAAATATAATACCATTCTCTGTTGCAGGTATTTTCTACATTTGTGCCTACAGAATGTGTGAGTGCAGAAGAGGAACAGGCCCACGCTAAACAGAAACAGATGGCCTGTTTAAAGGCAATGACATTTCAAACTGAATAATAAGCTAAAAATCAAGTTTTGCCTGATCCACTGAAGACATTACATCTGACAGCCTGCTTAACTTTTTTTCAGAAAGTCATAGAATTTACACATTTTAGTATGTTCATGATGGCACAATTGACAAAACAACTAATACTACTCAATAAAATAAATAATGTGTTTCATTATTGTGGCATGATATTATTATTGTTTAACTTTATTTCATATTTTTTAAAGAAAAGTTACTGTAATGTGGAACAACCAATAAAATTGGAAAGATCAGTGTGAGTTTTTCAGCTGTACTGAAATACCACCAGATGATGGCAGCACTAACAAACTGGAGAGCTTGAATTTTGCGAGGAATGTGGAGATGGCAATACAGATTAAACACCTGATAAAATGTTTAGATGTTTCATTAGGGAAAATTCAGCATCACAGAGAAGTGGAACAGTGTTTCCCATCAGAGGTATATTGTGGCAAGGCATGTCATGTGGAAATAGTAGTCTACACAGCAAAAGCAATACATCAAACTTATACAGTAAGTCTCAGATTCCAGCCCTGACCATGATTACTTGTGACAAGGATTCCTCCAAACTAATTATTGTATGTGTAGTTTTTACTGAGTTGTTGGTTGTGGGAAAGGGCCTTTACTCTGTTAACCAGCATTATATTTCACAACATGATTGTTGACATCCCCTGAGTACAAACAATTATAGATGGTGCATGGAAAAGTAGTGGGAGGCTGTTTGTTTGTGTGAGTAAAACAGGCAACAAAACAAAACATGAAGATCATGTTCCTTGGATTGGGGAACCTGGGTGGGGTCTCCAGCCTCTGTCTTTTATAATGGCTTCCTTCTTTTTCTTGGTACTTGTCCATTCCTCAGCATCAGCTGGGAGGAAAAGAGCAGTAGCTGTTGAAGTAATGAATGCTTTGGCTACTTGGTGACGCAGGAATAAGAGAGAAATGTAAACAGCGGACAGATTCCATGATCCAAGTCTCCATATTTGTGACTGGTGTGAAGATAAGTGCTGTAATGTTGTTCTCTGTACTCCAGATTCTTTTGTAACCCACTATAAAGCTTTCAGCAAGGCCTGGCCTTCATAGCCTTTTAGTAAGTCACAATTTAATAAATCAACTATTATTATTATTATTATCAGTAGTATTTATTTACTGTAGATCTACACTGTAATACGTTACAGTGCTAAAGTTGCAAAACGTGAGGAGGTGGGGATGGTAGTGACATTTTGTAAATTGTAAAAACAAATTACCAGTCAAATATTTTAATTGTAGTATGTTTTACTTCAAAACATGGCTTTGTTGTTTATCTAAAGCATTTCTACCTGTTGATAAATGGATTATTATTAGTAAAAAACTGAAAAGAAATGTAAAAAACACACACACACAAACCAAATCAGAATTAAAAGAATTGCCAAGTGGTGAAAATTGTATTTTAATTTTTGAAACATTCTAAAAATAATTATGTCTAGTGTCTCCTGAAGCAAACAGACAAAAGGCTGCATGTGTAGCTGTTACTGATGTGTTTCTACACAAACAAATGTTTATGTATATGTATAATGTATAATAATTTATCATTGCATCGTGCAAACAAAAACGTTCAAATATAACAAAAAAACAGCTTAACGTTTCGTAGTCACATTTCTAGACCTGGTGTGAATGTCTCTGACCAAACAATCAGAAAGTGGG
>JAUBNQ010000003.1:10818533-10835851 GCA_032353495.1 Ctenopoma kingsleyae
AAAAACAAGACTTACCCAATATTTTCTTGATGTTCCATCAAATTTTCTCTCCTCTCCCCACCTGGTTCACAAAGCAGAAATTATGGCAACTAAACATGCATAAGAGTGCCAAGACAAACTGCAGGACAACACACATCCTCAAATACACAGAAGATATTAAATTAGCCCTGTTAGAGACACTATTTTTATAATCTGGAGTATTTGGACACATTTGGCATCATTGGCAAAGAAAAGCAGGAAGTGGTATAAGCAGCATTCAAGTGGGGAGACATAGTATTTGTGGCTGGACACCGCCTAGCTGCACTCCAACATCATTCCAATCTAAAGAACACGGAATTCCTCTTTTCCTCTATCGTTTCTGTACTAGTAACATGAAGCAGGAAGGAAGTGGTTGGTTATGAGGAAGCAAACACCAACAACAAAAGTAAAGACAAAAATATCCTGCTCATGTGTGATTCTGAATTTAGAGGCTTATCTTTACACTTCTCCCTCACCAGCAGCTTCGTTCTCTTGGCAAAGATCCCAAAATTCCTCTCAAGTATTGCACTTTGGTCTTAGCTTAGCTCCTGCCAACTTTTACATGCCTGCTGTTCCTGCTTGTCATGATCAAAATATTCTCTCAAAGCCAATCCCAATCCTGTTTTTGCAGCGAGCTTTCGTTTCCCAAGGGATTCCCGCTGCCCAATTGCTTGTTATCTTTGATGAGGGAAAGGAATGCTGGGAAATAGAGTGATTGCTCACAAGCTCGCCAACTTAGTAGCCCACCACCACAACACTGGCAGATAATCCCAATCTTCTATCAACGAATGACTTAATTAGCTCAGTGACTGCAGTCGAAGTCAAGTTGACCAGGAGCAGACACTTTAAAAACAATTGTGTAAACAACAAAATGTGCCAACACCTAAAATAGATCAGACAAATCTATGTTTCTGATTAAAGAGACAGATCTGTGTATTGTTTGTGTGTGCGCGCGTGTCTGTGTACGTGGCTGCCTGCATTTTTATTAGCATGGAAAGAGCCAGACAGAATCAGACCACTGCTGATCTCTTATCTGGCCTCCAATCAGCTCTATTGCTCAGTTGGGGACAATGATGGGCATACCAGACTGCCCACATCCCCCGCCCTACTCCAACGCCCATGACTAACCTCCTCTCCGGAGTATTGATCCCCCTTTCTCTGCCCGATGCAGTGAGGATCAGCAGCCCAGACAATGCCCTTTCCACTACAGTGGATCTCAATGCTCTTTCCAAAAACTTTCCCAGGCCCTGGGCTTAAACAAACACACCTCTATGGGATTTGCCCTATGTAAACACAATGATGTCCATGGCTAGCAGGTTGGAGCCCACATCACTATGTTCACCCTCTCGTATATTCACTCTGTCTCTCCTTAACCACTCTGTAGGTGGTATATCCACATCCACCTGTGCTGTGAGCGGTGAAGAGTCACAGCTTCAGAAGAAGGAGTCAAACAGCACGAAGCATTTAGGAAAGCTGGGAATCCACCAGCTCATCCTCAACATCATCTCAGTTTATTGAAGAACTGAGCTACAGAGTGTGACCAAAGACGTGCATCCAGTATGTGCTGTTCAAGTATGTGAGTTAAACAAGCTAAGTACAGGGTGGGTGGAGGATGAAGGTTTGAGTGTTTATCATACACATGCCTATACATGCCATATGATGTCATTAGATAAAATGTCATAAAGTGCATGTGCAAACACATAAAGATCTCTCATAAACGGACTGTTTCTTCATCAAAGACTAGTCAGATAAAATCAAAGAGACTGTTTTTTTTTAATCATAGTACTGTCTGGAGGTTTTTTTATTTCAAAAAGTTACTCTATAACCACCTGTCTAAATCATGTGAAGAGGAGACAAGAAAGAGGAAGCTTGATGGTCACTGAGTCAGATGACGAGTCAGCTAAGGAGTGATGATGAGAAACAGGAAAGCGATGAAGATGGGGGGAATAAGCACAGAGAGAAGGTGGGGCACGTAATCCAGGTGTGTCAGTTGTCTACCTCGCTGCATATTTGCGGTCGGCACAGTAAGTAGACAGAGGAGGAAGGGGGTGGGGGACGTTGTCTGGGGCAGATGGATAAGTGGAGCCAAGGTGTGTCTCCGAGAGCAATAGACTGGGTGGGAATCGTATTAACATGTACTGTACACTGTTGGCAAACACACGTGCAGCTGAAGTTTTGATTCAAACCTGGTATCAGCAGCTGCTCAATTAAAACCTGATTCATCCTAAGTGGCATCTGGTGAGCTTGTAGCAACAGTGAAATAAGACACATGAAGAATTAGGAGGAAGAGAGGCAAATGTTTTGGTGCAGAAAACTTTACGTAGCATAGAACATGGTTTTCCTGTAACACCCAATACAATGTCTTTTTTGTGTAGTGTAATCAGGTTTGTACAAGGAGCAAAACCTGTATGACTATTGCGCTGTTAGTTCACAAAACAGGGAAATGAAAGACTAAATATTAACAATAATGTTTTCTATGGTTACAGTACACTGTTTACTTACCCAGTAATCCTGACTGAGTGTGTGCCATGTTTGCGGTATTGTGAAGGTTTAGTGAAGCTGACGTCAGTGTGTTTGTAGATCCCACTCTTATAGACAAAGAAATCCTCATGGACCTCCATAATAGCTGCAAGAACAAACAGGCTGGGTGAATTAGAAGGCAGATACAGTATAACACACACACACACACACACACACACACACACACACACACACACACACACACACACACACGACACATAATGTGGATACTTACTGCTGAATCTATTCTCAACACTGATTAATCTAAAAGTAATTACCTAATCCTGCCAAACAAATTCTAATTTCCCCCCCTGAGTCACACACACCCAAACATCAGACAGAGCAGCTGTGTGCGGGAATGTGTGCCTGTGCCAGGATGAACTTCCAATCTGAACTCTGTGTGACTTTCCTATTCCAGCACAATGGGAATTACTCTCTAGAGGTACAACTGGGAAGTTCTCTCTCTGGGAAATCTACCTGCACTAAATTCAGTGTTCCTTGTCTGATAACACTATGTGGACACAAGTACACACACTACAGTACAAACGGCGTGAAAAAAAAACTTAACACGAAGCCAATTCATCTTCTTGGGCTGCTACAATATAATATGAAGCCCATGAAACCCACATGTGACTCTATTCAAGTGTACTTGACGATGGTCCAATGACAGTGAGCTAGGCCCGGGCTTGTAAAGAAAGGTAATTTTGATCACACTGACATGAAGGCCCATCATTACTGACCAGGCAACTGGGGTTAAAGTTGAAATTCAGGACAAAACCATTAGGATGACAAGTTCAAACATTAACTTGCACATGTTAAGATTTGTTTGTCTCTTGGGAGCACAGCGTTCTTTAGAGTTTAATACATAATGCTCACTTGGGTGCAAATGCTGACATTAAAATATTTATTGCAAGTGTATTTATCAAGAACACATGCACAAACAGGAATCACCTTACCCTGCACGGGGCCATTATCCATAATCTCTTTCATAATCTCCTTTTCCTAAGAGAGAAGACAGAACAATTTATAGGTGAGGGAGAGAGAGACAGACATAAAGATCATTTCACATGAGTGAAATGGAGAGGATGAAAACAACCTCCCTGGATGTTAGAAGTCAGATAACAAGATTGAGTCCAGCAGGGCCCCCTGGCTTTAATGCCTTCCTTATTGACTTCACAGGCCATCGAGAGACACAAACAACAGACTGTAATGATTTTTAGAGGCATTAGCTGTCATTTAGAACTGATGGATGCCGGCTGATGCTGCTCAGCGATTGACTTTGAATTGGGGGAGATAGTAGCTGCACACTGAGACGGTTTCTGGAAACAGTTATAGTGAATGTTACATGATACTTTAAGGATATAAAGAAGGCCAGAGGTGCTTTCTACGTGGAGCAGACTGGAAAGTACTTTTAAATTTAAGTTATCCAGTATTTTTTAACTCCTCAAATAGGCTTTTTCCTCTGCAATTGGTAATTGTTCCTTAATTTACAAAGGAAGGTATATATACCATATATTATTATTATTCATAATAAAACACAATCATGAAAATATGTGAAATAGAAAGAGATGAGTAATTTGATATTAGAACATAAACACAGACATTTAACTCTAGATAAACTACAGAGTCTTGACTTATAGTAGATAATGATTATAAATGACAATATCTAAAGTGCAGTTAGTAAATTTGTATAACGCACTCAGTGTCATCTCTATCTAAAATATTGAATGTAACTAACTAATAAAAATAGATATATAATTATTTATAATTATGTAATATGCAGTAGTTCAATTATCCTTCTCAATACTGAATCCAGCTAATTGCAAGTTACTAAACATGCTTGAAAAAAAAAAAAACCTCTTGCCCTTGTGACCAGAGCTGTGGAGCGTTTAATCCCATACATTCTTATGTTCAATCACAAGCGAGGCAAGTATGCATGAGAAAAAGTGTGCAAAAATGCATAAAACACATGAGAGAGATTATAGTCTACTGAACCACAAGGAAGTGACACATAAAGCTGCATCCCTTGAGATTAAATAAAATGTTTGTGCTGGCTAGGATGTGGAAGCGATGTATGTGAGTGGATTGTACATGCATTTATGCTTTGTGTATCTGTTTTACATTTGTGAAGCACTCACACTGGATGACAGCCTGTAAGGAGGTGTGGACTGATAGATGTCATTGTGGTGGTTGTGTGCATTGGGGCAGCGTTGCGTGGCTTGTCTCTTCCCCCGGCCAACAGAGCGGCTCTGCATCATACAGCGGCTCAACTCCGCTGGTGTTTGCTGAGGGGGTAGGTATGGGTAACAATCGTCTGTCACTACTCTGTGATGGGAGAGGATGTATAGAAAAAACAGTGTTTAGAAAGTTGCCATCACGTTGTTATGAAATCTTACTTAGTGCCATTAAAGGTCTTTACCCTCTACGTCGGAGATACCACCATGCTCCATCAACGCGTCCCCCAGCACAGCCTCCCTGATTGCGTGTGTCACAGGAAATGAGATTTTGGGGAGATAGCTGAGGAGTCATGTGGCCCATTGACTGGATGGAGATTCTGTCTGATGCCACAGCTAGAGAAGAGAATGGACAGACCTTTGATTGGCCTTTTCAAAAACTATTAAAACAACCTCTTAAAACTCTTGTCCTTATAAAATGAAAAAAACTAGGTACAAGACAGCATGTTTAATTATGTTTTCACCTTTTGCACCAACGTAACTCAACCTGCCAACTGTAAAAATATTTCAATTTTGTTTCTTTCCTGTAGGCTATGTCTCATTTTCATATACCATATTTTCGGGATTTTACTGAATTCTCTTTATGGAGCTACCTGCAGTTGAGAAAGCCCAGGACGCAGCACAGTTGCCCTGGTCCAGTGGTTCATGAATCTTCCCCGGCCACTTCTCTGCTGAGTTGAAGTAGAGCGGCAGACGGTCACTTTGAGGATCCATGTTCATCTGTCAGAAGGACAGAGTGGGGAAAAGTTAGAGACAGTTTCTACAGTCCTGAGAGTCAAATTCAAATAACGTTTATTTGCTTAGAGTTTAATCACAGTTATGCTCCCACCAGGATACCCTGAGAAAACATTAATATTTCTCAGTAATAACATTCATTATCACAGGGAAATTCCTCAAACATGCATTTAAAATCTAAACAAGGGGAAACAGGAGTTAGACCTGCCAACATATACAGCAGCAGTTTGAATGTTGCTCTCAACAGAATGAAAACTGATTGCTGCAATTAAAGTACTTGTGGACGGCTTTGTATGACATGCTTGGATCATTGACAGATTACATAAGTCTGCCTATCAACCCTTCAGTAGACAGGACATATTCACAGGCGATTAGGAGAGTTTAGTCCAGTGTCAATCACTGACGCTCTAGAATAGACAGGAACCTTTGATCCCGGTTCTTAACGTGAAGCCGTGAGGCTGTTTGGTTGTGTAAAACAGAAACTATCATTTTAGCTAGTTGAGTTCAGGGAGGCATCCATCTCTATTCAGAGCATTATTATCACTGTGATGATAAATCCTAATTAGGATGATACAGTGCAAATATTCTCTTGATAGCACACATTCACTCACTACTACTACTTCTCATATGCCAAACATGCTGAATCCATTAGTCTCACTGAGACTGGATGCTCCCCTAATCTCCCAGTACTCTGTGAGCTCACGCTTCTGTACCACTGACTTCTCCTCTCTCTCACAAAAAGCCTGGCTGCATTCCTCTGATTAACAATGAAGTACTCTGGGCACAGACGGCCACCTGATAAATAACTAAGGAATGTGCTGCTGATCAGAGAACTGTAGTTGTGAAAGGTCAAAGTCCAAAAACTGAAGCACCTGAAGCACGTGACCTGGAGGTGTGATAAAAGAGGAGGAATGTTCTAATAATAAGGTGTTTTGTGTGTTTGTGTGTGTGCGGGCATGTGTAACAAATTCTTTCATGTGTTCACAATTTTTCAGCGCAGGAGTTTGCAGACAGACAGGATAAGAGAGAGCGACAGATTTATGAATGGGCAACAAGGCTCTGATCTGGTTCCTGGCGCAGGTACGGACATGCTGACAGCGGAAGAAGGAGGAGGGGCTGTGAGATGTTTTAGGCAGAAGAAATGCTTGGAAAGGTAGAGTGGGGGAGTGAGGATGAATGGATAAAGAGATGGAGGGATGTGTAGCGCAGCCTGAAGAGGAGGTTACTCTTTATTCAACAGGCAGCCACCATCCCCTCTGACTTCTTTGCCAAATGTTTTAGTTCCATCTTATGTAATCTGTCTGGGTAAAATGTAAACAAAGACTGAACGGATCAGCGTGGGCCGCGTTTCCAGACGAACGCGCCATCGCATTCCAACAAGCCACCCTGACTGATTTCTAAATGTTTTGATCAGTGCTCACTTGTAATAAGAATTAAAAACCTAATATCTGATACTCAGATAAAATAGGAAGTAGCTTCTAATGAAGTGAAAACCCACAAATGTAAGAATTATGTCTTCACATTCTCACCTACCACTAAGACTTCCTGCTTCCCACCTCCTTCCCCTCATTCCTCTTCACCAAACCCACCTGCCTGCCCCACATTTCGGGCTCCATCAGGCAGGCATTCTGCTCACACACTGATTCAGACTACTTCCTGACTGATACACAGCAGTACATTTTAATTACTTTAAAGCTTTGTATTAAAGACCATAGCTTAAAATTTAAAATTAAAATTAAAAAGTCAGTATACAGTCCCTAAAGGACAAAGTAAATTCATGGTTGACAGAATGAAAAATCTTTACAATTAAACTGAATTTAACTTACACTGTTTTTATGTGTAATACTTTAACTTTTAAAAACAGCAGGTTTTATATACAGCATTTTCCTCACTATTGCCAAAATAACATATGACATAATAATAATTTCTTATCTGTTATCTGCAGGTTCACTGTCCTACTCGTGCCTCCAACAATAAAATTACAGTTATGCATTTAAGTATTTTTCTAATATACTTAACTTTATTTTAAATTCTGGTGAAAATAAAATGTCTGTACCTGGATCTCATTCATGTTCATTATAGTTCTGGAGGGTCTTTGTGTGCCTAGGCGGTATCGGATGCCTTCGTCCAGAGTCATGCCGTAGAACTGACTGTAGTTAGCTGCCTTCCACCTGACAACACAAAAAAAATGTATATAATCCATGGTTATCGTGAAGTGTCTTTAAGTGTGTGTTTATGTGAGACCGTGTTTGATATTTACCCGTAGTTTCCTCTGTTGACTGCATGAATCATTTCGGGCTCCATCAGGCAGGCATTCTGCTCACACTCCCATCGTCCCGAGATCCCACACGTACTACAGAGGAGAGAGAGAATATAGGAGCAAAGAGATGAGACCATTAAAAGGTATTAGCAGCTGTAATTGAGGTCTATATTTATATTAAAACCAGCTATATCAACAGCTAAAACAAAAAGATCATTTCGGACAAAGACAAATGTGCCTCAGTGGACTTCACAAACAAGAAAAAGGGAGAAGGACATCAGCAACTGGAAAAAACTTAAAAATAAAAAAGGGGAGTAAGAAAATGAAGGAAAGGTTAAAGAGTACATTCAGCCTTTTAAGGCTGCAGAGTGCAGACCCATATTTAGTCAGAAGAAAGACACGGGAATGAAGACGTCAAGAACATGACAGAGGAGATAAGAGAACAGCATATTAATGATGACATTCTGATGTTTATGCGCTCAGAAATAGAGAATTTGGACTGATGACTCACTGATGGAGTGTGTGTTTTTGTATGGCCAGCAGTGTGAGGACCAGACAAGTGGCAGAAAAAGTACTGATATATATTTATACTGTTGCTAGTACCTTTACAACATATACCAAATATAAGTAAATCATCTAAACAATTTCCATCTGGGATTAATACATTTTTTAAATCTTGAATCAGCATCAGCAAAACCTACTTAAAATATTATGACTAAAAGTACTTGTTATGTAGAAAGAGCTCTTATAATAATAATAATATATATTCATTTATAAGCTCATATGTTTTGTCGTCTCCTAATTAATTAATTAATTGTTTTTTTTTGTTGTTTTTTTACAGAAACATAACAAGTAGCAATCGTTATAAAACGTAGGGAGTAGAAAACTTGAAAGGTGGTGAAATAACATAGTATAATATGGAAATATTTCATATAGACTTGAGAGTTGTAACAGACAAAAGACAGAAAGCTGATTCACACAGATGAGTCACTGCCACAGATAAGAAACTATCCACTTGCCTTCAGCTCACCTTCAGCTGATATTTCAAAGTAAATGATTGGAAATGTTGCACAAAACGTACAGTTTCATCAGAATCTGCTTATCTTTGCTGGATTACTTATGTGGAACTATGACCAGAGTCCATTCCCTATAATTCCTTTTTGAAACATGTCCTGCAAAAACTATTATGGCAACAAGAAACATTCAAATGAATATTTAAATGATTTTCTAAAAACTACAAAAAGCTATTATACAAGGTTGTTTTTGTCTTTTCTACATCACAGAACTATGGATGAGTAAACCTGTATGTCTGTTCTTGACTTGTCATCCTGTTCTATCCTAATTTAAACAATAAAATCAGGTGTGTTACAGTGTGTTTCGTTTAATCAGTAATGAAAAAGTTCACACTCATTACTGCTTTCTGTACCTCAATGCTGGATGAACTTAATATTGCAATATTATTCTTCAGATCATAAACCACATCACATTTCTTGTTCATTTAAATTTTATAACTCTATTAAAAGATATGTTAACAAGTACATCATACTTCTTAAATCAACTGCAAACAGTGTGGAGACATTAACTGACTAACTGTCTGACTGTAAATGTTGTTTTCATATCTCAAACTTGATAGTTAGAAGAAAGTTAACTTAAACTAAAACAATAAATTGACAATAAAGGAGCATGTCATACTGTGTTACTGTGCGTCAGTGACAGAGAAAGAATGACATGTGCTGTATAGACAGTCATCCATGTTTACAGAGAGGGGGACCTGTCCCAGAGAGTCTTTCCCCTTTTGTCGTACTGCACCCCCCAGAGTGTAAATGTGTATGATATACACACACAGTTTAGACATAGACTGTCCAGCATCTCTATGGATTTAAAAGGCACCATACTTGTTTGGTTGCAACTGCACGTGCTTGACATTCGTGAAGACTTAACTTTGCATTCAAAATGTTCCTTCAGTTCTAATTCCAGCAGTCGACACAAAGCTAAACAAGCACCCTTTGGTCCGTCTGATGGCTTTTAACCCCCTCCTTTCAGCAGAAACATGTGCAGCTCTGTGTCAGCGCATCAAAAACAGTAATGGTACTAGATACACATACACAGGGACAGGCATGATGACAGATTTATGGCGACAGAGGGACAGAGTGTGATTGAGAATAAAATTGAAGGTCTGTGAGAGCAGTGGGAGGCCATATTTTACATTCCTGGTCACACTCTTTATTAGCAAAAGACACCTTCTTCACCTAAATGACCATACACACTCAGATGACAGGAATCGTGCCAGACCAGTAGGAACATATTTCTGTGTTCAGATGTTTACACCATCTGATAAAGTCTGTTAACTCTTATCCAATCTGAAGTCCAGCAAAAGCAGACAGAGCAGGACTGCTGCCAAATCAAAGCTCAGATGTCAGGCTGTTAAATACCCAGTAATTGAGTATGTATGTATTTGTTTTTTGGGTTTTTTTATGCTTAATCTTCCATGTGTGCGACCCTATGCTGAGCTGTCTTCACGTAGTTTGAATGTGAGTCTGTAAGTATTGTTGTTGTTACTTATCATTGTACTTGGGACTGTCAAACGGAATTGCCCATTGTGGGATAAATAAAGTTTTCTGAATCTGAATCTGAATCTGAGATGTGTTTCTCTGTGTTTCTTCAGTCTGCATTACAGCAGGAGACGCCATGTTTCAAATTATTTAGAGCAGATGAGGAGTTATCAGGAGAGGATAGGAGGAGTTTCAGAGAGGAAAAGATGGATAATAGCTGGAGTTCCAATTAACACAAAGAGGTGATGGAGAGGATGCACGTTTGGGAAAATTAATTAGTTGGGAGCGTGGGAGTAGGAAAAGTACATGCGAGTGTCTCTCTGTACCAAAGTTGTGGTGCATATTTTCAAGCGTCTATGTGTATTCCTAACAAACACGTGCAAGAGTGTATGAGCTTAAGACTCTATTGTTTGGTGGTGACAGGGGGAGTTAGCACCTTAATGCTGTTTTCTGGTGACGTGGAACACTAGAGGTTATTTTTACCAAGCAGCTTGTGCTCGCACAACATCTACAAGTCCTCCATTAAGAAGAAATGCTAGTCCTGCCATTTATCAACTTACATAACAATCTACACACCCATCACACCCTTTAGGTCAACCCTAATTGAGCTGTCTTGATAAGAATCGTACTTAAGGACTGACACAGAAGCTACTAGAGTCAAACAGCTGCAAGGCTTAAAGCTGATAATAAGGAGTCAGTCAGGTCAGCGTGACTTGTGTTAGACATGTCATGACAAACAGGCATAGTTTGTTCCAGTTGCATAAAAATAAACATAATACAGACGTACAAATGGATGTTAAATCAACATTTGTGTGCAAGAGCTCAAGTTCACACATGTATAAAAGCATACAAGACGTTAGAAAAACATAAACTCTCACAGATGTGAGAAGTCACAGTGGAGGACAGGTGAGGAATTCATTTTCACTTTCCTCCTGCATTCACTCACTTAACCTCCTCCCTCAGGTCTCTCAATAATTGTTTTTCATCTCCTTGACTCTTGTCTATCATTCAGAAAAATGAAAACAGCCACAGGGACTATTTTGACCTGAGGGCGTTGAAGACCATGAAGATAAAAGACACTGCTGCCACTGAAAACTAATTGAAAATGCTGCAGAAACACTTAACTTCATCGTCAGGATCATAAAGTGCAGAGCTGTTTGTAAACGTGTTGGTATCTCTGAACTGGAAGAACGATCTCCTCATAAGTCAAAACAAGAATACTTTTATTACAAGGCTCAATTTTGTGCACCTGATGTAGACTTTATCTACAAGTAGATGCAGCTACAATCTACATCAGAGTAAAAACATTCAGTTGGAAATGCGTTTCAATTATGATTAAATTTGCCATATTTGAGACATGTTAGAAAGATTGGCACGCATGTTTTAATGTTTTCTCAGTTATGCAATTACTGTTGCATAATTGACTGATGATGAAAGGCCTAGACACACTGCTAGCATAGACTGTTGTTGTTTCTCTATCTCAGCAAAATATTTGATATGTCATAGGAAAAACATATGTGTTACTAATAACATTAACAATGGCTCTGTTCTATTCAAGTGTTTAAGTCATGACAGTATGACGGCGTGCAGAATAATGAATGAAATACAGCTGTCATTCATTTTAACTTTTTCACCTGTGTTTTCCTACAGTGTCATGTCCAAGTAAAATGATTATTCTGAACAAATATGTAGGACATACACAGTATATTATACAATATATAAGTAAAAAAAAACAGATTCCCACTCAAAATATGGATATAAAATGGAATATAACTCTATAAAGCTGCCAGTATTTTCTTTTTTTTAAATTAAAAACACATGTTGTGCAGCCACATATTTTGTAAACCCACACAACTTCATTGAAATCCCAGTACAGATTCAGAGGTTTTAGGAGCAACATCATTTTGAAATGTACTCATCTACACATTTTTCACTTGTTGCAATAGTGCATCCTTAAATACAGAGCATCATGTGCTAATATTTTACTCAGTACAGACATCTAGTGATTCATGTGTAGTGAACCAGAATAGGCTAATAGATGTAATTAACTTGAAGCTACTTAAGTTAAAAGCAAAATTGAGGAAGAAAGATTGATTTACATACCACAAATTGCAGTTTTCTTTGTATGTTTGCCCTGTAAAGAACCTGTTTCCATTTCTCTCACAGGTGCCTGAAAGGAAACAAATGGACACCTTAATATATATGGTTCCAATGTGGCTAAACAGCAAAACAATCTGCCACTAATCTAACAGAAAGTCAAGCTCAAGCACACAGAGACACAGAGTTGCAGTATACAGCACTCACATTTAATAAAGTGGTCACATTCATTCACTTTCAACCACAACAAAAAGTGTTAACTATAACTCCCCTGGTGTTTGTGTGTGTGTGGTTATGGGCAGGTGTGTGAGTGAGTGTACACACAGAATTTGTGAAGTCTAAGGAGCCCTGAGCTGCAGTAATCCAACATAGGAATGTGGTGTTAGTTTCTGTCCTGCCTTCCCAGGCTCTCTAGGCCCTCATCAGGCTTTAACCAACTTATGCTCCACTTCACCACCTCTAGTGAGACTAAGTGAACACGTCCCAGAAGTACATTTTAGCCATTATTATGCACTAAAAGATTTATTAGTATTTGTGAGCTGCAATGGTGGCAATGGTCTAATACCCTCTTCATTATCACAGACCGTAAAAATGATTCTGCATTGACACAGAATTAACATTCCTTTTAAATGAATTTGACCCATTCAACTTGAAGTTTGAACCCCGGTTACTGACAGATGTGAAAGCTATAGTGACTTGGTGACAGGCTCACAATGAGGTTTATCTCCAAAGTGATTTACAGCGCGAGCGTATGTCAGTGTGAATTTATTATGTAATTTAGGGCATGGTCTCAATGAAAATTTATGATGTACGTAACTTTTCTGGTATCTCAGCTGAGTGAATTATGATTGAGGTCCTCAGATATCCATCTTCTCTCTCATGGCTGTCTCACTCAGTCACATTATCACTATCACGGTATTATTGCAGAGCTGCAGTTACACATTTATAGACACTGATGTGACTGATGTGATGGGTGTATGTAGTCAAATATCAGTGTGGACACCCTCTTAAACATGCTTTAGTGTGTGTCCCAACTTATGATCACCCTGCCTTGTCGCCCAGGGAGCACATACCTGCACCGACCCCTCAACCTCCTGTCGTACGCCTGTCTGTCTCTCCCTCCCTCTGCATAGTCCACATTCTTGCTTTTGACCTTCATTCATCCCTCCATCCACCCTTCCTCCCTCCCTCTGTCTGGGTTAATAAGAAGCCTACTGTTTCCATCTCTGTTCTCAGGTACACCTCTGCTTTCTCGGGCACTGAGAGAATGCTACTACAACTGTGTGGAGAGTCCAAAGCATAGTCAGCTGAACAGACAAACACACCTAGGCATAAACTCACTCAAGCACTTTACACCTTCACACTTCTGCATCACTACGTACCAATGAAAGGTGGCTCTATGCCTAAACAGTGGTTCCAGAAATCAGGGCAGCAGTCGGAGACAGTGCGGTTGCAGAACAGGTCACAGTAGCAGATTGTGTCTAGGTAGGGCACTGTGCACATGTCATCTCTTCCGGGGCAGCAGCCTCCTCTCCTCTGGCAGTAGGAGCCAAGCGGGTCCCTGATGCCACCAACATGGAGCGGGCTGGCAAGCTCCCTCTTGGTCCTCCTAGACAGAATTCTGTCTGCATTGCCCTCTCCCACCACCAGGAGCAGAGCTGCCACAGTCAACAGGATGAACTTCATGATAAATCTGTGAAAAAAAAGAGACCAGAAAAAGGATAAAAAAGATTAAGGTAAAGGTAATTCTTTTTAAGTCATGCTTTATATATAAAGAGAGCTTAACAACATGATAGACAGTTAATTGTGGAATACTTGTGAAAGCTGGTCTGCTTTCGCCAAACGTAGTGTAGTTAAGTTTCACACTTCACAGGAAAACAGATGAGGAAGTTGCAGTGTGAGCAGGATAATTGGGATATGACCGCTGCCAACACACCATCCACCTCCTGATGTGTATTGCATTGACTGATGCATATACACTTGCTGGCACACACACACACAAAAGATAAGTTTAAACAAAGCTTGCAGCAAATAGTCCAAATGGAAACCCACATGATCCTTGGAGATCATCTGCTTACTTTTTCCAACGTTCCCTTCAAGTCGCCAAGACAAACAACAGCTACATGTGAAAATACAGTCCACAAGAAAGCAATGGAAAACAAGTATGCAACAACAAAAACACAGGGGTCTTTAAATGTGTTGCATGGTGTCTGATGGTCTCAGCATAAAAATACAGATTATTTTTCTCTTGTGCTGTTTATTCATAGTGGTTGTTATGCAGTGATATATTATTCCAGCTGCACTATATAATACCTATATAGTATATTTTACTTTATCTGACAGAGACCTGCCACTGAAGCGTCTAATCTGAGGGATGAGACATTATCATCTGATAATGCTATCACAGTCATGGAAATAATGTCCATCTGTCAAAGCTAATCTATCACACTTGAGGAAATTGTCTGAGTGAACAGATACTGTCCTCACACAGTATTAATGGACCTGAGAGAGTCGGAGACAAAATGCCATGTTGGGGCATGGGGAAAAAAAAGATGTGTACACAAAACATATGTTAATAGAATTGTGTCTAAGTTGGAAAAACATGTAACACCATCAATAAAAAGAGCACTCACGACTCTCACTCTTAGGTTTGTTTGTGTGTGTGCATTTGTTTCAGGTTACTAACTGGGTGAGTGTATGTTGGGCTGGACAAAGGCGAGGGGTTGGTCCGCTCCTTATAGCATCATTAATTATCCAATCAGATCTCAGAGCACAATAGACACTCGGCCCATATAGTGGGGCTCCGGAAAAGATCTTTGCTGTGCTGTTTTCTGCATGACTGCGCCTTTACACACACACACACACACACTGCACACTCAAACACACACTGTCACAGCTATGCACACCCAAGCATATGGCAGCATGGGGTGGGCAGGTCTCCTCCTTTGCACAAGTGTTTTGTTGTGGCAGACTCTGAGCAGCAGTGCAATAAAACACCCACCAGTATGTTCAACAAGCTGCTGAGGCTTCAGGTCAAAGTGTCAGTGCTAAAAGAAACATAAGTAATGACCATAATGCTCCCTGCTGACACAGCCTAATCAGTAGCTTCCCTCTTCAGAACAACTTTTTGAAACCAAAATAAAATCACCAGTGTTATCCAAATACTGTAATTTTAATATTAGTAAAATATTTGAAGGTATCAGTGTTTAGATTATTTTAGTTGATGATTATTACTATACTATACAAACTCAGTAATTCAACATATGAACAAAACCAATTAAATAAGGATCATCTGGTGCTGAGCAATAGATATTATAGCTTTCATTGCAAAACACACTAATACCTCATCTCACTGTCTCATGTTTCATCTTGGTTTTATGAAAAAAGCTTTACAGTGTCACAAAAGCTGCCATATGGTTAGATGAACTCTTAGTGAGGGCATCCCTGTGAGGGGGGGCACCCTGCCCCCTGCACACACACACACACACACACACACAGTCACAGAGCTAAAAATCTGTGCTGATATAAAATCAACATCATTTATTCCTTTGGTACCTCGCCATCAGATTAGTTTTGGTTTTACTTGCCCAGGTTTTGAAACCTATCCCTTTCTCATGTTCTCTGACCCATTACTTTCTTTCACACAATTGAACTTTGAGTTACCACTGCACCACCCACCAGAAAGTTCAAGCATCTTGGCCAAGTAAAATCCCTTGCAGCTGAATTTCCCTTCGTGTTACACAATTATTGAATACATATCCAGCTCTATTTTTAGGCAACGGAGAATATTTATAATGTTCAGGTGCCTGCAACAGGTGAGTGAAGGGATTATTGCTGTAGTTTCATGGTGAATTACACAAGAAGAACAGACACAATCTCACTGGACTCAATAACCTCCAGGATACAAACTCTCATATTCGTAGACCTATTGATAATATCTTGAATATTGTTTCCTACAATCCCACACCCAGAAGGTAAATATGTTTTTAACAAACTTGACTGACTTGACTTAATAAAGTATTATAATGCAGAGAAAGAGAATGAAAGAGAGGAAAAGAGATGATCAGCAAATATGTGAAGCTGAATAGCTTTTTCACTTTTTCAGAAACATATATGAAGTAACGAGAGAGTAGTGTAAGCCATGCAGTGACGTTCAGCCTGCACCTGCCCTGACTAAGAGAGAGCTGCTGCTGTTGAAAAGAGAAGAAAGTAAAAAGTTTCTTTACCTGGAGCTGAGAGAAATATCCAGGTGTTTTAATCCCACAGGAGCTTTGGTGACGTGGTGCTCAGGAAGTCATTCACAGGAAAAATGAAGGTTTGAGTAAAAAGTCAGTCACCCTTTCTCTGTCCTTCACTCTCTCTCTCTCACGAGATCTGCACTGCCAGACTCTGTCTTCTCTATATACAGTCAGTGAGACAGGGCTAACCACTCCCCCACTCCCCTCTCTGTCTCTCCCCTGTTCCCTGCTTCACTGCCTCCTGCTTAAACTCTCACTTCTTTCCCTGTGACTCTCACAGGTTGGCTGACTCTTCACGCCTTTCGTCTCCTTATCAGACTGGAAGCTCCAATCTGAAAACCAAACGGTTTTCACTCAGTCGCTTCCATATTTGCTCGGCTGCTTCTGCTTGTATTTTCTGTCTTTTGTCACTTTCAGTAACAGAAGCAACACCAGCAGTTTCCACTATCAGTAGCAGGGCCAAATCCAGTTATGGCTCACAACACTCCATCTAGTGGTCACGTGTTGCATAACTTCATGGAGCCAGGAAATTAAGGGATATCCTGAAAGACCTCCCAGCTTCTAGAAATTTACAAACCAGCCTCTGGAGATGAAGTTTTGTAAGGGACTTTAGGGAGGCCAAATACTCCAAATATACAAAATATTCCAGATGTTTGTTTTCTGC